>PVJI01003450.1:0-124042 GCA_004026765.1 Micronycteris hirsuta
CCTGAGAGGAAGAAGTTTCTTTCTTTCCTTGGATAAAATTCCCATTTGCACTTTTGTTTCAAGCTATTGGTTATTGGCATAATCTCATTTTGCCATTTCACCTATTTCTCTGTTTTTTGGTCTTTCCTTCATACATGCTTCTTCTCAGTTTGTAAACATATTTCAAGCTCTTTTACTTAAACAGGCATACAGCCCCAAACTTCAAAATCTTTTTCTGACCTCCTCCAACTTTAGCAATCTTGCTGTTACCAAATGTAAAATTCTCTTTTAACATGATAATAAATTACTCACTATTCTCTGAACCTCCTTAATTGCATTCATGTTAATCTTTTCTTTGCTGGAATATCATTTTCTCTCTTCTCTATTCAGAAAATTCCTAAGACTATTTCAAGTCAGAATTAAATTCCTTTGTAAAGCTTTCTTACATTCTGTGAGAGAATTTGCTTTTCCTTTGGGCACATATAACACTTACTACTTTGATTACTGTACATAATATATAGTATAGTGATCTCTAGCTTAAGTCTTCCCTTTAAATTTTATATTTTTTAGAGATAATTACCAAGATTTATCCTTCTGTCTCTTTGATTCATTGCATACCAATTTCCATGTACACATATTTTTGCTCAATAAATTAATGGAAGAGATACATGATCATCAATCATGTAAATATTTAGTTAAATCTGGAAGTTGTAACTGTTTTCCTTTTCCATATCCTATTCTGCCTATTTACAATGCTAGTAAAGAAAGGCTTTGTATAAATTAATCTTCTGTGCAAACATTTTTGTGAAACATTTTCCCAAGAAACTGATTTTAGAAGCTAGGCACTGCCTGTTAAGTATTGCTCTTCTTCCTGCAAAACAATACTTTTATATCATGTGGGATGGCAAGTTCTGGTACCTTGTCAAATTTTTATTTAAGCTTTTGATGTAATCCTCTGATGCCAATTCAGAGTTGCTATTTTTAAATGAATACTTTCCTTGAACTGCCTTTTAATTCCTTGGGTGATTTCTGCTTGTTATTAGCACTTGAAGAGCTGTGCCTGTGCATCAGGGTTCAAGAAAATAGCAACCATCTGCCAAGAAGCACGGACCTTAGCCCTTGGTCTCCAACACGCTGACAGGGCCGCCATCTCCAGTGAAAGTATCAGTACTGGGTGAACATATTGCTGGCAGTCAGTAGTGGAAATATTAACACCCTGCGGCCCACAGTAGGTAAATTAAATCTCAACATGTCTCTTGCTAAAAATAAACTAAAAGGAGGTGATGCATCTTCAGAGAGGATTAACAGCAATATTAAAAATTTTCCAAGCTAAAAATGGAGTACATAACTTCACAAGAGGTTAAACCATTGAAAAAAATAGAAGATTCAAAAGAGAAAAAATACAGATCTCTGAAAAACTCGCTCTGACAACTTATTTAACAAGCACATACTCTTTGTACTCAGAAAAGGTAGCTTTTGATTTTAGAGAAGGAGAAAGGTTCATTTCTGGAAACACTTGTCCTCAAGATTTTTCATAGTTCAGTGAAACTGAGAGTGATGAAAACAATGGAAATACTTTGGCCTTTTCAATGACCTTCTTTGGTGCATAATAAGAAACTGTCCGATGTGCAAATAAATCAAGCTTCTACTAACTTCACTGAATGACACTTAATAAATCCACTCTACCTTTTAATCAGTCCCTATAATCTCTAAAAGTCTGATTATCCAGGAAAAAATGAATTACACTGTGAAGTAGAAACATCCAAGTATGATGAGATAGTTAACTACTGTATTTTACTACAATAAACCTACTTTAGTATAGTTTTATTTACATATTGAATATGTTAGTACCTAAGTTAGTACCCCCCATATGTACCCAAGTGCATTTCTGGATTTAATTCTAGCTCCTTAACTCACTAGTGTCCCATCGGGCAACTTAACCCCTGCCAGCCTCAGTTTCCCCAGAGGTAAAATTGGGATAACAGTATTTCTTTCATGGGGTTATTGTGGATGTTAAAATGAGGCAGGATTAAGGGGCACTAAGTAAAAATTAAATTTTTATGCTTAAAATGGTGAATCAAACAGATTTTCAAAATCTGTTTAGGTAGAGAAGGTTCACGATAAGCAGAATTATACTTCATTATTAGGAATCAGAGAATATTGAAGTCTATCCAGAGAATCTTCTTATTTTATAAACAAGAAAACTGAGCAGTATTATAGGTTTCATTCTCATATTTTTTAATGAAATGTTTCATAAGCTTTACATTAAAATATTAGTTGGCACATTTAAGTGTCTTTAAAATAGACCATGGTACATCTCAATAAAACAAAATAGCTGTAAGAGTATTGCACTTTAGAGGTATATTCATTGTTTTTATCTTTGTAATTATTCTTTAAAAAATTTTAATGCTTTGTTGAGATGCAATTCAAATGCCATAAATTCACTCAAAGTGTATAATTCACAGGTTTTTAGCCTGTTCCCAGAGTTGTGCAGCCATGACCAAAAAAGAAACCTCATATGCATGTACAACCAATCCCCATTCCCCGCAGCCTCCCCCGGCTGCAGGTGACCCTGCAGGCTTGTCTATTCAGGACATTTCTCACAAATGAAGTCATACAACATGTGGTATTTTGTAACTTGCTTCTTTCACTTAGCGTGATGTCTTCAAAGTTCATGGGTTTTGTAACATATATTAGTATTCATCCCTTGTATTATCAAAGCATATTCTATTGTGTGAAATACCACATTTTATTTATCCAGTCATTAATTGAGGCCCATCTGGGCTGTTTCTACTCTTTGGATAATGCTGTTCTGCCCATTCACATATGAGTGTTTGAATGGGAATGCTTTCCGTTTATTGTGGGTGCAACTAAGTGTGGAACTATTGGGTCACTATGGTAATGCAGTGTTTAATAGTTAAAGAACTGAAAATTGTTTTCATTTTACATTGTACAGCAGCCATGTATGAGATTTCCAGTTTCTTCACATTCTAAATAACACTTATTAATTGTCTTTTTGATTACAGCCATTTTACTGAGTGTGAAGTGGTGTCTCATTGTGGTTTTTATCTACATTTCCCTAGTGGATAATGATGTCAAATATCTTTTTATGTATTTATTGGACATTGTACAATACATTTTCTCAGGGGAAATATCCATTCAGATCCTTTGACCATTTAAAAATTGAGTTATCTATGAACATTGGGGTGCATAGGTTCTTTTGGATTGGTATTTCAGGATTCTTAGGGTATAATCCCAGCAGTGGAATTGCTGGGTCAAAAGGCAGTTCCATTTTCAGTTCTGAGGAAATCCCATACTGTTTCCCACAGTGGCTGCACCAGTCTGCATTCCCACCAACAGTGTACTAGGGTTCCCTTTTCTCCACATCTTCTCCAGCACTTCTTTGTTGATTTGTTTATGTTGGCCATTCTCACCAGTGTGAAGTGGTATCTCATTGCGGTTTTAATTTGCATCTCTCTAATGGCTAGTGATGTTAAGCATTTTTTAATATGTCTCTAGGCCCTCTGTATGTCCTCCTTGGAGAAGTGTCTACTCAAGTCTTTTGCCCATTTTTAATTGGGTTGTTTGTCTTCACGGAGTGGAGTCCTATGAGTTCTTTACATATTTTGGAGATCAAACTGGATGTATCGTTGGCAAATATGTTTCCCATATAGTTGGTTCTCTTTTCATTTTAATGCTGTTTTCTTTAGCCATGCAGAAGCTTTTTAATTTGATGAGGTCCCATTTGTTTATTATTTCCTTTATGTTCCTTGCTCTAGGTGATGTATCAGTGAAAATATTGCTGCATGGAATGTCTGAGATTTTCCTGCCTATGTTTTGCTCTAGGACTTTCATGGTGTCACGACTTATATTTAAGTCTTTTATCCATCTTGAATTTATTTTTGTGTGTGGTGTAAGTTGGTGATTTAGTTTCATTTTTTGCATGTAGCTGTCCAGATCTCCTAACACCATTTGTTGAAGAGGTTATTTTTTACTCCATTTTATGTGTCTGCCCCCTTTGTCAAATATTAATTGCCCGTAGAGACTTGGGTTTATTTCTGGGCTCTCTATTCTGTTCCATTGGTCTATGTGTCTGTTCTTATGCCAGTACCAAGCTGTTTTGATTACAGTGGCCTTGTAATACAGTTTGATATCAGGTATTGTGATCCTTATTACTTTGTTTTTCTTTCTCAAAATTGCTGTGGCTCTTCAGGGTCATTTATGGTTCCATATAAATTTTTGAAACCTATGGACCCCAGTGTTCATAGCATCACAATTTACAATAGCCAAGTGCTGGAAGCCACCTAAGTGCCCATCAATAAATGAATAGATAAAAAAAAACTATGGTATATTTACACAATGGAATACTATGCAGCAGAAAGAAAGAAGGAGTTCCTACCCTTTATGACAGCATGGATGGAACTGGAGAGCATTATGCTAAGTGAAATAAGCCAGGTGGTAAGGGACAAGTACCATATGATCTCACCTTTAACTGGAACCTAATCAACAAAACAAATAAGCAAGCAATTTATAACCAGAGACATTGAAGCTAAGAACAATCTGACAGTTACCAGAGGGGATAGTGGAGGAAATGAGGGAAGGGTTTTCAGGAACAACTATGAAGGACACATGGACAAAACCAAGTGGGCATGGAAGCAAGGGAGGGAGATGGGGATGGCTGGGGTGGGGGAGAGTGGTGCGGGGGTAAATGCAGACAACTGTAATTGAACAACAATAAAATAAAAAATATAAATAAAAATAAATTAAAACTGAAAAAAAATTGAGTTATCTTTTCATTGCTGAGTTGTATCCAGAATATGTGTATATATTCTGGATACAATCCCATGATCAAGTATACGATTTGCCTAAACTTTCTCTTATTCTATAAATTGTTACCTTCACCTTTTGAACCAACTTCCTATTATCTAATCAGTTCAGGAATGATAAAATAATCATTGTGCTAATATTTTAAGTCTTACTTGAGCAAAAACTAGAATTTAGTAAAAAATATTTTGTAAATTTTGGTTCTTCTTATATACCTAAATTAGGAAAAGAGGTTAGGAGTATGGTATAAATGAGAACTTGTCTTTTCCAGAAGGGTACTGAGATACAAGCATGAACCGTGAATGATTCCAGTGAAACCAATCAACTCTTAATTGATTTTCTTACCATTTACTTCTCTTATTAATTCATTCAACTGTACAAGGTAATGTGGGCCAGAAAGGTAATAGATGACTTCTTCAAATAACATAATTTAAATGTTAAAGTAAGGAGCAAATGATCATAATGTATTTTAGAAAATGATTGATTAAATATTGAGTAATTATTACAGGTATTATTGAGCCTTTGGGAGATAGAAATACTAAGATGATCTATTGTGCCTTCAGTAGCTCTTAGTTTAATGTGAGCAAAATTACATGTTTCACCTGTTGCTTGTAAACACATTGCAATAAAATGTAATTCATAAAGTAATATAGCACTGTATTAGGCAGGTGTAGTCAATTCTAGGATCCACAGAGAAGCCTTATAATAAAGGGAAAAGCTCTAACTTCAACTGACAAGAAAGTCTTTCCTTCCTCCCCATCCCTTCTTCCCCTCCTCGCTTCCTTCTTTCTTTCACTCTTTCTTTCCTTCTTTTCCAGCGTTTAACTACCTACCTACTCATGTATCTGTCAATCATGTATCTATCATCTGTATACTACCTGTCATCTGTCATTTATCAAGGAAGAGTGGGCATCTGGGCACACATTTGCTAATGGAAGAAACCATGAAACTGAGCAAAATCTTCAATGTGAGAGGTACAAAAGATGTAGGATTCTAAGAAAATTTGTAAATTTTGAGCTTGGAGGATTGAGAGGAAGCTAGTAACTCATAAATAATAGGAAAAGAAAACTCTTTCCCACCCCAAAAGCTTTATAAACGACACTAATTTTTAAACAAATCTCAATAAATCAGTTTGAGAGTCCTTTCCGTCACTCTCCCCCACCTCTCTCCTTCCTGCAGAGAATTCAGAATAGAGCTGGGGTCTGCAAATCCTCTCTGACCCTGAGATTGCAGACTTCTTTGTGGCATTAGTGAGTTGATGTTATCAGGACATATTTAAAATATATTTCCATGCCTTTGAATATAAAATAGAAGCCAAGGAAGACCTGCTTCCCCAAACCAGAGCCAGGTTCCCGCATGCTTTTCCTTAACTAGAAGAACACATCATCACCCCATCCTCATTCCCGCACCCAGTGATTTTCCCCTCATTTTCTTGAGGAAATATGTGGAGCGTATATAATGGATAGTTTTATTTTTTATTATTATTATAATTATATTGTTATAATTAAGTTTTATTATTCTTATAATTATATTGGCATATTAACTGTACAGCTACTATTGGCATATTAATTGTACAGCTACTATTAATTGGCATATTAATTGTACAGCTACTATAATTATACTGGCATATTAATTGTACAGCTACTATATGCCACACTTTGCATATTTAAATAGTAAAAAAGGTATGATTCCAATTTTTAAGAACTTTTTTCTTTTGAGGGGGGAAGGAGTAGAGAATTTATTTTTCCATATTTCATTTTTTGTTGTTTCTGTAAAAACAACAGGGCTGTTTTCATTTAAGAATTTCTAGTTATTAATTATACTTCAAGCTTAGTACAGAGGATACAATTACAGCTTAGGTTTGTTTAAAATTTATATTCATATTTACATTTACCAAAATTTAATATCCATAGCTATTTAAATTGGGAACAAATAGAGTGTCTATTGAATTCATCATATAGCCTTACATTATTTTTCTCTTCAAACAAATTTTTCTTATCAGTAATATCTTGCTTGTTACATAATTCTTACCTGGAAGTCAAAAGTCCAAGTGCCTCTAAAGGGTGAGAAAATTTCCATCTTCTCAAAATGGTGTGCATTTCTGAAACAGTCTTTTCATCCCATCCAGGGGCGCTGCCCAAGACCAAAGGGAGGGAGCAGTTTTCATTATTGCAGTAGAAGCGATAAAACCATAAGTATCTTCTCTTTTCTTCAGAGAGTCTGCAAAACCAGATTGGAAACTATAATTTACTGGAGGTTTCTATACTAATAAATATTGCTATAAACACACAGTATAAAATCTTACTCCAGTTTTTAAACTTCCATTTTAGTTTATTTTGGAAAACAAATCCTTTATCTTCTTGGAATGGTTTGATAGGTTATTTCAACAGCTCATTACCCAGTAACTGTGTTCTTTTATAGAAAAAAATTTCAAAAATAAAAATAAAAATTTACTTCAGATACTTTACATTTTTTACTTCTTATTTATCCTTGCCACTTTTTCAAAAATGTTATTTGAGCGGCCAAAATCTCTATCTCCTTTAGGGCAGACAAAATTTATCTGAATCCAGCAAGATGGACTACTTAGAAGAGAGGTAAGCAAGCATTTACTTTTTAAAAAATTAACTTAGACCCAAGTGGGCCTGTGAAGAAATGGCATAGTTTAAAGATGAATTCCTTCACCTCAAAGCAATTTTCATCAGAGTTCAGAAAACTGTTTAGGCTAAATTTCAAAAACAAAGTTCTCAATTCATCCCTGGACTGGCTTTAAATTCTCAGAGTTCATTGGGAGTTTGGAGTTAAATGTCAGTGAATAGAGCTTCCTTAAGTGTCCCAGTATTTCCCCCCCGAAGAGTGGTCCCAAACAGAAGATCTCTATCCAGCACGAGGGCTATTGCCTCACTGGGAGTTGATCGTGTTTTGCTCATTCTCCTGCAGAAGAATTCAGAACCAGAGTGTAGCTGAAGAACAGCACTTTTCCTGTGACAATGGCAGCTTTTGACCACTGTCTCCTTCAAACTGACACTATGGTGCTCAGCTCAAACTAGCTAAAACTCCCAAGGATGGCACTAAGAAATACTAAATAGATTAAAAGTCAATATTTCTCTATAGTTTCTTTTCTTTTCTTTCTTCCTTTTTTTTTTTTTTTTTGCCTTATATAAAACAGGAATACTTTTCTCACAGTTCTGGAAGTCTGAGAATAGGGTGCCAGCAGGGTCAGGCTCTGGTGAGGGCCCTCTTTTGGGTTGCAGACACCTTGTTTTCTCATTTTACTCTTTATTTTTTTAATTTTTATTGTATTTTTTTCATTACCATTTAGTCTCCTTATGCCCTCCCCACCCTTGCAATCACCACACTGTTGTCCATACCCACGAGTTCTTTTTTCATTTTGCTCAAGCCCTCCACCCCCTAACATCCCCCCACCACCCCACCATCACCTAGCTGTCCTACTCTGTATGAATCTGTTCCTATTTTACTAGTTAATTCAGTTTGTTCATTGGATTCCACAGATGAGTGAAATCATGTGGTCATTATCTTCGTATTACTGGCTTATTTTTCTTAGCATAATGTTCTCCAGGCCCATCCACACTGTTGCAAAGGGTAAAATTTTCTTCTTCTTTATGGCTGAGTAGTATTCCATTGTGTAGGTGTTTCACAGTTGTTTTATCCACTCATCTGAGATACCTCAAAAAATTAAAAATGAATCTGCCTTTTGACCCAGCAATCCCACTTCTGTAAATATATCCAAAGAAACCCAAAACACTAATTCCAAAGAACATAAGCACCACTATGTTCATTGCAGCATTATATGGAAACAGCCTAAGGGTCCATCAGTGGATGAGTGCGTAAAACATCTACAACTTCTTTTAAAGCCATCTTCATCTGCAAGAATTATAGAATTCTTGCAGAAAGAATTATATTGTAGGTATTTTTTAAGGTATGTCTGGTTTGCTTTCCTGTTTTGTCACTATCTTCTCTACCAGAAAGTCTTCAGAAGAAAAAATCCATAATGAAATTTTACTAAATTACTAAAGCTATTTTCTTCTAATTAAATTTACTTTTTACTCAGTCCTGAATAATGTTTTTTTCCATTAATTTCTTTTACTGAAGCATAATTCACATGGAAAGAAATGCACAAATTCAGTTCAATATATTTTGATAGGTGTTTATATTGGGTAAAACCAAAATCCTATGAAGATATAAAAGAGTATTTTCATGCTACCAGAGGCAAACATTGGTATAATTCCTTGCACTCTATATTACTATTCCTTGTTTTAGAATTTCATACAGATGGAATCAGAGTAAATACTCTCTTTTTTATGGCTTTTTCACTTAGTATAATGTTTTGGAAAATATCTTATGTGGAATATATTAGTGTATCTTTGAGGAGATTACACTTACGTGGAGGCTTACAGGGTGAGATGATTCAGTCATATGAAGAACTGAGGCAGGAGTATTTCAAGTAGAGGGAAAGTTGAATAAAATGCTCTTGATATGGGAAAGGAACTAGCACATTTGAAATACATGAAGAAGACTAACGTCAGTGTCTTGAAGTGGATGAGGAAAACGCAACAGAATTTGAAATTAGAAAGCAGGGAGGTAACAAGATTATCCAAACAGAGTTCTTGATTGCACTCAATAACTCAGTTTTGAATGGCTCAAACTTATTCACTCTCCAGCAAATGACTCTACATCTGCTTCATTGATCAGTGCAAATACTTGGATTCTCCATGGACTTATATTGATTCCTTTGTTTCTCAATTGGCTTATCCCCTAATTACTATTAATCATCAAGTCATGTCTCCTTAATCTCTAAATACGCCTCTCAAATCTAGCTATGTCTTCCAATGTCCACTGCCCTCACCTCAGTGTTAGCCACCATGACCTCTTACCTAAAATATCACATTAACCTTCTTGCTGTCCTGCTTGCTGCCACTCTTCCTTCCCTGTCAATCTGTTCTTCGACGTGTGGTCTAAAGGATTACTTAAAAAGGTTACTAAGATTATATGACTCCCCCGTTCAAAACCTTTAAATTATTTCTCATTCTTGGAATAAAATGCCTTATCATGTTACATATTTATCACAGTATACGTGTAAAGAACTACTTTCTTAGTATTATGTTTTTGGTATGTTATTAATGAGCACAGCTAGTCATAGCTTAGATATTGTTAAGTTATAAGTACAAAGTTCATAATTCTGTTATAGTTCTTCCTGGAGCTTTGGTTTTATTCAAATAACTACTGTTTGACAAAATTAAAGCACTCTTAATCAATAATTTTGTGCTATTAAAACATGATTTATTCATGTAATTTTAAAATGTGCTAAGACAATTAAATTTTGCTTTTTCCTGCTTACTAAAACAACTTTATTCACACTTGAATGATGTTAAGCAATGGTTTATCCATGTTAAATGCTGATATATATTTAATCACTCTCTGTTTTATTTGAACTGAATGAGTTCCCATCTTTTTTATTCTTCCTTTAAAATTGCTTAATACCACAGGAAAAATAAAAGACATGCAAAATGACTAATTTAGCTCTTACCCATTAATTGATTACCCACAGGTGTCACTTTAGTAACTGAAAGAAATTATGTGGGAAGGAAGGTTCACTCTTTGAAGTTATGAATACTTCCAGTGTGACTGATGGTGTCACAGAGAGCAGGCAACCCTGACTGAGGAGACCTGGTTACTTACAGTGAGGGAGTCTGTTTCTGTGAAAGGCGGGCAATATGTTTTAAACACTCCTTCGCCGGTTCTTCAAGATTGCTTCTATTGTCTTCAAAATCAGGTTTCACGTACTCCCACTTAGCAGCTGGAAAGTCAATCTGAAATAAAGAAACGGTTTGCCATGTACCGAAGACTAAAATACATTATTAATTTAATAATTTCCACCTTAAATTTGTAGAAATGAAAGTTCCTGTATTTTCTGTTATTTATTACTTAAAAATAAGTTTTAAAAGAATTAGGGTTTGGACTTGATATTTAAGTATACATGATATTTAGCAAATCCTCAATTCTTTATATAATTGGCATAAATTAGTAATCGATAATATTGTCCGAGGAAAAATGAGAAAAATAATAATATATAAACTTTTCATAAAATTAAATATATGGTTTTTTAATGTTGAAATTACAGCCTTTCTACATTTAAGAATTAAAATGTACTTCTATTATTAAATGATTAAAATTATAGGTGGTAATTACACGTTTTCATGTAATCGCTTGGTTCATTAAAGTCTGTGAACCATTTTGTAGACACGAGAGTGGAATCTTCTCTGGTAGGACCAGTTTTGCAGGGATATGAGCAATGGAAAATTTCTACACTGGCTCTGCAGTCCAGATTTATAGCCAGGGCCAGAACACAGGTTTACTTTTTTCCTGGCTCAGTGCGCTTTCCATTAGCCCTGTTTCAGTGATAGTTTAGTTTTAGCAAATAATGTAACGGTTAACCAAAAATACACTTTCAAACAGTATAAAATGAGCTAAACACTCTAGCGCTCCATATATTCGCTTAAGGTTATCATACTTTAAAAATTTTCATACTAAAAAATCTACATAATTTATTTTCTGTCCTAAATTATGTTCAGTCGCAATCTCAGAGAAAACTGAGGAATGTTATAAGGTAGACTTGTGTGAGTTGCAGTTGGAAACAGTTTAATCTATTTAGGTTCTTATTTTTGTGAAAAATTTTAGCAGTTTCACTTTGTAACCTCTAAAATTTGTTTCAACATTTGTTTTTGGTATACTTTTTTTTTTTAACAGCAATAAGTTCTTCCTTTCCCCAGCACCACTAATAAAGGAAGATAGCACATAATAAGATGTTAGGTAAAGTAAAACGTTTTGGGTAATCGAGGAGGTAAGAACTGTGATTTAAAGAAAATGCGCACTTAGGTAAAAGGAAGAACTTAACCTTGGTGGACCAAAGCACTAAATGTGTATAATTTATATTTATATTTGTATGTATATTTATATATTTTTATATATGTGGATTGGGTTACTGTTGTGACCAGGAGTATGGACACGTGTTATTAATCTAACAAATATATACCAGCTACCATGCTAGATGCTGGGAATAAAATCCTGTCAACGTTCTCAGAAATCTCCCAGTCAGTGGAAAAGAAACATGATATAAATGTGTTGATAAAAATCACATTGGTCATTAAGTGAACACAGGGGAAGGGCACTTAACTCCGCTCAGGATGCAGAGAGGAGGCAGTAAGGGAGAGATACCTGGCCGAGGGTCCATGGGTCCTGAAAGATGAACATCAATTACCCGAACAAAGTCAGAGGAGGGGTGGGCAGTAGATGGTAAAGGGAGAAGGAAACGGACGTTGCGGGCAGAAAACAGCATTCATAAACAGACATAAAGTAAACGCAGGACAGCAGAAACCAGAAGCTACAGCATTTTCAAAGCTGCTGGAGCTTGACTGTCACACAAAAAGTGGCAAGAGAAGCCACGGGAGGGAATCATGTTACAAGAGCTTAGCCCTAATTCTCTAGGTAGTGCTGAGATACTGACACGTACAAGTAGGAGAGTGGCAGGTTCATATTTAAGTTTTGGCAAGGCCACACTTCTGGAGTTTGTATTAGGGAATGACAAAACCAAAGGCAAGAAAACCAGATAAACTCTTGTACCTTGAACCAATGGTGTGGGAAATTGAGAGGATAGGATTTCAGAATGTATGGAAGATAAATTGGCAGGATACAGTTTGTACTGAACATGAACAGGGAGAAAGAGGGAGGAAGCAATCAAAACAACTTGGTGTACTTGGCTACATGCACAGAGATAAATAATCCAAGGGGTAAAGCAATTTTGAGAGAGAGGGGAGCTCAGTGTGAATATGTTGTCTTTGAAGCCATTTACAGGGTGTCAGATGGGAGTTCACTAGGTGTGTGGTTGCATTACTGAAGCTTGTGGTGTGAAGGAATCTGAATTAGAGTTCCAGACTAATAAATGAACTTGCATAGATACCGTCAATAAAACTTTAGAAATGAATGAGACCTAGCAATTCCACTGCTAGGTATATATTCAAGATAAATAAAAACATATGTCCACACATAAACTTGTACATGAATGTTCATAGCAGTATTATTCTTAACAGCCAAAAGGTGAGAACAATCTAAATTCACATTGACTAATAAATGGATAAAATGTTGTACATTCATGAATGTAATATTATTCAATAATAAAAATAAATGTATATTGATGCTACAATATAGATGAACTTTGAAACATTATGCTAAGTGAAAAAGCCAATCACAAAAAGCCACATATTGTATAATTCTATTTATATAAAATGTGAAGAATAAGTGAATTCATAGAGACAGAAAGTAGACTAGTAAGGGTTCACATCTGGAAGAAATGGGCAATTAGAAGGTGATAGCTGAAGGTTATGAAATTTCTTTTTGAAATGATAAAAATGCTCTAGAATTAATCGTGGCGATAGTTGAACATATCTTTAAAAATATTAAAAACCACTGAATTGCACATTTAAATGCAAGAATTATAAGGTACATGAATTATATCTCCATAATGCTTTTTAAGAATATGGCACTAAGAATAGCAATGAGCAGCAGATGGAACCCTTGAAAACTGTCAACAGTGAGGACTTGCAGAAGAAAGGGAGTCTGCAAGGAGACAGAGAAAGGATAAGCAGAGAAAAGTATGAGGAGAAACATAAAAGAGCAGTAACACCAAAGCCAGAGGGGAAGCGTGTTCTGTGCTGGGGAAGACATACAAAGGGCCAAACATCATAGAGAGGGATGGCATCAGCAGGGCTGAAAACCACCCCTGAATTTGGCAACTAGGAATTAGTGGGTTACCAGACAATGGTTTAGTGTGGTGAGGACATATTAGCCAGAATATAGTGAATGAGACATGATGGGCAGGTGAAGAAGTAGAGAAATATAGAATAGAATAAGAGCAACATTAATTACAACAGCTATGCTTTTAGTTCTTCAATTGTGATGGAACCACTCTGCTAGATTGTATAAGGGGAGAGGCAGGAAGTTGAGGGAGACTCAGGTTGATGGAAGGGTACAATAATCTGTCTCCATTTCTGAACTCAAATCTGCTTCATTCTATCCTGTTTCCAGCCAGCACATCAACCACAGAATCCTCCAAAAATGATGGACCAGAAGGAATCAGGTTCTAGGACATATCATATCTGTTATCATACTAGGTCGGCTACAGTGTGGCAGTAGCTGCCCATCTGATAAAGATAATAAAAAAGTACAGATCTGAAATAACTCAGACAGGCATAGTATAATCCTTTCATTGCATAAGGAGAAAATAGAAGGTTGTGTGACTTGTTCACAGCTATAAAGTTTTCTGCTAGAGAGCTAAGTCTAGAATCCAGATTTCCTAACTCTCAGTCTGATGTCTTTTTCCAAGATTTTTATTGACTTCTTAATGCAAACACTGATTGCAGAACTTGCTTTGAATTTCCTCACCATCTCATAATATTTAGGTTTAAAAATTCTGCTCTAAATTTAGCTGTATGTAATTAGAGTGATACTGCTTATTAAGGGTTCTAAGTTTAATAGCTTAATAACTCATTTTATTTTGTATATTTCATCACCAATTAAGACTATTCTGAGAATTTTTCCTTTATGTCTATACCATTTGAAATTATTTTGTAGAAATCAAATGATCTAAGTTTTTTGCATGGTGTTGAATATTTCCATGCCTCCCACTCCTCTTGTAAGATAAATTCAGTATGGCTCCAGATGTCTACTTGGAAATCTATGCCGCTGTGAAATACTTGAAACGTTTTTTCAAATTCCACTTACCACGGCCTGTGCTCTAAAAACAGCTTTTCCCCACATCTGAGAAGAATCAAGGAGAGTCTCATCTCATAGTCTCCCCTACTCTCACACCACTGCCACTAAAAAGCCCTGTAATCATGAATTTATATCCACAAAGTTCTGGCAATGATCAGACTTGGAAGACTTTTGCTAAGCTGAAGTGCTGTGTACCTGGTAAGAGATAGTCTTAGAATACATTCATCCTCTTAAAGAAAGGTAGGTGTCCTGTTACAGCGGAGCGTTTGCTAATCTGTACGCCTGATCGTTGAGTGCCTGTGACTGCGCCAAGATCCAACCTGAACAGCTACTCTTTCTTATCATTATGCCCATAGTTTAGAAGTGGATCTTCAGCTACTGTCCGGTGGAGGGCATCCTTCCTCCTTCAGAGTGGAAGCCTCATTTCTATTCTATTATTTTTTTCTTCCATTCTCACCATCTTGTTTATCTTGTTAAATTTTGTCCCTTACATCCCTCACCCCAATCCTGGAAACTTAAAAGCCTTGAGACTCCACTAGCTTCCTCTGGATGCAGCGATCTTCACCCAAAGGCAATTTTATCCCTAGAGGACATTGGACAATACCTGAAGGCAAATTTGATCGTAAGACCAGGGGAGGTGCTACTGCCATCTAGTGGGTAGAAGACAAAGATGCTGCTAAGTATCCTACAATGCGAGGACAAAGAATTATCTTACCCAAAATGTCCTTAGGGCAGAAGGTGAAAAATCCTTTTCTAGAGAGAACTGCCCAAAAGTCAGTTCCCAGCTTTTCTTATAGAGATTGAAAGTCTATATTCCCCACATTTTCATGTATCAGAGTGGCCGTTGTTCGGGTAGCTGACCAATGCAATCACTTACAATTAAGAACAAATGCGGAGTTCTTAGCAGTAAGAACCAAAGCCCGAAATCATTAACCACAATCATTAACCACATTTCATTCATGATTACAAAAAGTGGAGAGGCTTTAAAAAAAAGGAAAGTGTAGTAGATGGATTTTGTTGCAGTTTCTCTCCCACTGCTCTGCTAATCGGCATTTAGGAAATGTCCAATAGAAGCGATTTTAAGGAGCATGACATGATGCAGAAGCAGGTGTGAGTAAGGTGCCAAGTTAATAACAGTTAATAACGTATACCAATGACTGATTTCATTTTAAACAGTAGAAAAAGTGAATGCACATAATGCGTATACTAATGGCAACGCTCAATTCCTCTCCTTCATGATCGTGGTGGATGAAAATGGAGCATGACATGATGCAGAAGCAGGTGTGAGTAAGGTGCCAAGTTAATAACAGTTAATAACGTATACCAATGACTGATTTCATTTTAAACAGTAGAAAAAGTGAATGCACATAATGCGTATACTAATGGCAACGCTCAATTCCTCTCCTTCATGATCGTGGTGGATGAAAATGGCTTGACATTCCTATGACATGAGCTGGGAGAAAACACTTTGAGAGTGCTGAATACAAAGTGAAAACTGTAGAGATTTTACAAATCCCAGTTGCTGGAGGAAGAGAAGGCTATTAAAATGTGTGATCCTAGAAAACCATTTCTGTAACTGACAACAGGCTACTTATCAATCAATCAATACTTGCCTTGTGTACTTTAATTCTGTAGCCCGGCACTTACCTGCAGGGTCACTGGGGATGGCTGACTTGTGTCCCACACTCCTGGAGCTATCATTTCTATGGGGGGCTCACTCTGTAACGTCAGGCTGAATAGCATAGACCCAAGAATCGATTTGCTGCCAAAGAATACACATGCAGACAGGAGTCACTTCAGGAGGAAAACTTATTACGTTTAAATGGTTTCTTTTGGAATACAAACATAATCAGCTATTTTAGTGGCTTCTTTGGTAGCAAGAAGAGAAATAAAATATTCCATAAGCTTAGATATTGATTAATAGTCCATTTATAATACCCTACTTGCACAGCTACATTCATAGATATCTCCATTTATTTTCCACATGGCAAAGTTGTTTTCACAATGGTTAACTCTGCAGAACACTTTTTTCCCCCCACTGAATGACTAAATTCCCTAGGCATCTATAAAGCTATGAGCTCTAAATTTACAGAAAGGAAGTATTAGCATATGATCTGCCAAATCAAAATAGTTGTGGGACCTCACAGAAGAAATTCTTCTTTTTGCATAAATAAGAAAGAATATTCATATTCTGAATCTTTGAAAATATATTATAAATTACCATACTAGATGAGAACGCACACTGGAAAGGCTTTACACAGGAAGAATCCATGCATGGTTTTAACAACTTCGGTAACATCCAAATCCACAGATCCTTACAGGAATTAGAAAGCTATACCTGGCTCCATATGTGAATTCAATTATGGGTAAACTGTTCCAATGATTACTGAGAACAGCTTTTGATTTTAACATACCAAATTCAAAATGTAGAACTGAAAGACAATACAATTGAATTTAAGTTTATAGAGAACTTCAAGACATCAGATGAGCCTTTTTGAAAACTCCATAACATTCCATCTCGCCATTTAATAGACACTGTGTAGAATAAGTTGAAAAATTCAACAAATAAACCTTTGCTGAAATTCAGCAAATAAAAACATTTTTTTCTTTCTAAACATTCTTTAGACCTTTAGTTTTCTGAGGCCTATCTTATTTATTTTTCATACTCAAAAACATTGTTAGAAAGTATCTGCCTACAAGAGTATAATTTATAAACATTATCGGACAGATATTTTTATGTAATCCAAGAATATTCTTCCAGAAGAATGAATTTTGGGTCTTTGTTTTTCCTTCTATCTCTCCCACATCTTGAGAATACCTTTTCTTGGTTTTCGTATAATATTACCAGGGGGCCAGTATTAGCAAGCTAAAAATAGCTTAATAGGATAAAAATTAGAATATTACTAATGTGATTTTTCCTTTAGCCTTTTGGAATTTATAACCTTCTCCAAAATGGTCTGAAGTAGCCATCTGCTTGGAAAAGGTTTTGGGTTAGTTTCAGTCAGAATGCACAAAGAAGAATGAGGTGTAACACCAGACTTAGAAGGCTCAGATGTTAATGCACTCTACAGCATTTACAGAAAATAGTCCTGTCCACAGTAAAGGGTTAACAGGACTGAGGAAGGAGGATGTGACATATTGGATAGAGAATGTGGTAAAGGAAAAGTCACCACTTTCTGGCAATTAGTGATGGTGGGGAACAGAAGACAAAGAGGGAACAGAGTGAGCGCGGCCCAGACGCACTTGTTCCCATTTCCCTCTGTTCTGGAAGGCAGAGAGGGAGGAGCATTGGATGAGGGCAGGACAGCGCTGAAGGCAGAGAGGGCTCCTGCTTGCACTTCACATTTCAGATCCTGAAAGCAAATCACCTCCTGAGCTGTTCCTGTAACAGTTTATGGCATGACCTTAAACTTGGGACGAAGTGGCAAATAAGCAGAAGGCACCCCTGAGCTTAGCTTTGCTGGGCCTCTTTTGGTTTCTGTATAGGGAAGATGGGATCTAGAAAAAGCTAAAGATATCCGAGTGGGGAGGTTTCCGAAAGGGGGGCTCATTTGGGAGGGAGAAGGGACCTCTGTGATAATGGTGAGGATGAGATGAGGTCAAGCGGGAGTCACAGGTAAACCTCAGAGAGGTCTGCAGTGCCTGCAGGAGCCACGTCACCCAGGGAGTGTGTCTGTAAGCTCTGGCCAAGCTGGGAGAGCACCAGTCACCATCACACGAGCTGTGACAAACAGCCCCGGCTTCAGAAGTGCTTTTGATTTGGACACGAGAGGTCAAGTCCCCAGGCCCAAGAATCTGTTTCTTTTCTGATCCTGTGTGTCCAGACATAATTTTAGGAAGAGCATCAGCGTGTCAGGAGGATATATGAATGACCAAGCATTTCATTCCAAAGAGACTGCGTACTTCTAAAAAGACTATTTAAAGTACTGAATTGACTAATTTTTTGTCATCATTGAAAAGTTTTTTCCTCCTCATTAGTTACAGGGTAGGAGGTCATGAGGAAAAGCATGATATATTAGTGGCATTTTTCTTTGCATTTAAGTTGTGGAATGAGTTATATTTAGAGCCTTACTGTATTTATATGTCTTGGTCATGCTTCACTCTGAAAAACTGAGTGATTTCAGCTGATTTCTAGAAAGGATGAAGTGACCCAAGAATAAATGTCAGTATTTGTCATTTTTCTCTTTGGATGGAGTCTGGATCAACAGTCCCCAGGGCCTTAACCCTGAGGCATATGGAGCAGAATGAAGTCAGGACGCTTGATTTAAGTTTGTGTATGAGGGGGTGTGTCAAGCAAAAGTAGCATAGGAAGAATGAGCTTTTACCTGTCCAAGTGAGGCCAAAATAGTATACTCTGAGGCAATTCAAGGAGGAAAAGGTATTTGGCACCATTTTTTACACTCTCTGTGTGTGTTTGGTATTAGCTACGTTACTTTCTGATAATGGACTGCACTTAAATATCTTTTGAGATATAGCAAGCACCAAATAAATTTCCACAGACTTCTGTAAACAGAAAATATAAGGATAAGGAAGATGATCAGCAGAATTATGACGAGAAGAGTGTTGATGATCTCCCCAGGAGATTGTTCATTCAGGGCTGAGAATCTCTGCATTGAAGGAATTTACCATAATTTAGAAATGCTAAGTAACTACTACACTATTTGTTTTGAATTTAAGTAGAAAAGGCAGCTTGCAAGAATTGTTGAGGTGAAAATAACACTTTCTTACAACAGTGAGGAAGCATTGTGAATACAATATAGATGCGATAGAAGTTCTGCTGCAAAAGAGATTATAGACAGTCTGTGGTCAAAATTTTACTTTTGTATTTGTAACATATTTTTTATAGGTCTGAAGGCGAGTTTGTGGGCTTGAAAATGTCAAAGTTCAGGTTCATTTATAGACATTCTTGATGCACCTGTACTGGTACCTCTGAGTTTTATAACCATCGGTTTTCTGGAACCTACTTCTGGAAACCACAAGGCGATAGGAAACCTTTAATTCTGCCTATTTTCAGGTTGTATGTACGCTGGAAAAAATACGTAAGTGCTCATTACAATTCCACATGGCTAGGTGTGGGCAATTTAAACTGTAATGAGTGACAGACTCAATACCAACTGTCTATGGGCACTGCTCATTCTGTGAAGGAAAATGCAATTCAGTGGCCTGTTCGCTATAACCTGGAGATGCCTGCAGCGCATGTTCAAGGTCAGACTCTCCATGACGTGGAGCCACGAGCGCAGCGGAGTCACAACGTCACCACTGTGCCCCGCGGATGGATTTCCGATGTCTTAAAAAACTGAATCTCTTCAAGTTGGTTAGCCCGAAAGAGAAGCAGTTTTCTGATTTTCATGAGAAATGGTTTTTTGCAAGTATAGTTTTGACACTTTTTCTTTGAAAAACACCACCTAATATCAGTTCCAAATGGCCTTACTTAAAGACGACCATTGTCTATGATCACGTACATATAAAATGTTATCGGTGGTAAGTGGCATGGGACAAAACAGCATGGAGGCAGTGTTTTTACTATTATAACCATCTAGAAAGAGGCCTTGAAGATGAGTTCAAAAGACAACAGTATCCTAAGCTTTCTTATATATTTAACATATATTGTTTGCCTATTATGTACAAAGTAGAATGTTAGATGATTGAAGGAAATAAAAAGGATTGAAATTTTTCAGTGAATAACTACAAACATTAGTTTATAAACGTGCCAGATGTTACAAATGCTGCTGGTGAAACTTCAAAGAAACTCACTCATGGAAAGGAAGGCACCTGCATAGCTGCTCCTGGTGAGAAAATAATGAAAGCTCTAACCCACAAATCAGATTTTTGAAATATCTGCTAACAGCAGTAGGTATTACTTTTAGGACAAAACTGTTTTCTTCCAGACTTTTGAAATTTTATTCCCATTCTAAGTATCCTATAGAAATTGATTTTTTTCCAGTTCAATTTAGTAAACAAATCTCTAATGATTACCTTCTTATAAGAGGTACTATGTTAGATGAAAGATACTACAGAGATAAATTCATTCTCTGTTCTCAGGACACATATACCTGGAAATGGGCTATAGCATCAAAGCAAATAACAGAGCAGCAGGCATGTGTACACACACACCAGTTCAAAACCAATCCAATAAAAGCAATTTAAAAGATCTTTGATGTTTGTTTTGATGATAGCTATTTATATTGACTAGATGTGGGAACCAAAAACTGATAAAATTTTTTCAACACATTTATATTATCAAATATTTTTAGAACAATGGAGGCAAGAATGTTATTTATAGCAATATTAAAATAACAAGGTATTTTCTAATTTTTCAAAGGTCCTGTATTTTACAATTTGATTTTAAACAAGTCTTGCTTTGTAAAAAAATAACTAAGCTGGTTTATTAGAAAAAAATTTCCTCAATAGCATAGAAAATCAGGTAATTAACTTTATCAAACATCTTAAGTACTGATAGTTCCACATGCAAATAAATCATCAGTTAATTTTGCAATGGCCGTTAGTTCTAATAGAATATCTGAACTCATAGTTGGCTAACTTTTCTGTAAAAATATCATCTTAGAGTTACAAATAACTGAACAACAATAAAATATTTTTTAATAAGTTACAAATAAGCAGAAAGCAAGCAAAACATAACCAGAGACATTGAAATTAAGAACAGTCTAACAATAGACAGGGGAGAGGGGGGAGGGGACAATGGGGAGAAGGGTTTTCAGGAATCACTGTAAAGGACACATCTAGAAAGAGGCCTTTACCATGTGGTAAAGGACACATGGACAGAACCAAGGGGGAGGAGGGAGGCTGGGGGGGGGGAGGGGGCTGGAGGGGAAGGGAGGAGGGGAGGGGAGAGGATGCAAATAACTGTAATTGAACAAAAATAAAATAAAATTAAAAAAATAAATATTTAATAGTTCAGACAAAAAAAAAGTTACAAATATTTCTCCTTGTCAATAAAAGGTCAGTAAACCAGTGAGTTACATTGTGTAATTATGCTTATACTAGAATTCCCTGATTTACATTGTTTCTAGATGACAGTGTTGAGCAATAATTTTGAAGTACTAACTGCAGAGAAACGGTCTGGTCAAGGGAGGAAAAGCAACTGCGGAGGGCCTGCCAGACTTGCTCACTGCAGGTGACAGGCGGGACAAGAGGCTTGCTTTCAAACCCATTTCTACATTTTCCTTTTCAGCCCCACTCTCCATAGTCATGATTTGTATTGAGCTACCTCAATTTTAGGACAAAATGCCTTCTCGACTTTCTCATTATGTTATATACTGTGAAATATTTAGTTTCAAGGAGGTTTTTTTTTTTTTAATTGAGATGGAAGCTATATTAATAACAAATGATATACTTACTCTTTTGTAAACAGTGGAAGAGAACTCCAGGCCAACAAATCAGCATTCTTGGTTGCACAGTTAATCCCAAACAGTTTTATAGTGAGCATGGATTCCTTTGGAAGTGACTTTATTTCCAGAGGAAAATTGATGCTTAAAATAAAAGAAAGTAGATTATAAATTACAATGATATTTTCATAACTACTTGAGGCATCTTCTTGAACTTTTGTGCTTAATCTTGTAAAATGCAAATATAGCAGAAGTATATAGAGTGATGAGATTGGTTACACAATCAATGGAGATTATTAAAATTATAATTTTTACCTGTAAGCTTATTTTTAAAAATTACTATAACTTGAACACTTACCCTTTGTGAGCACAAAGGAAACAGTAGTTAACCTTGTATTAGAGAATGGGGCAGGGAAGAGATAAATTGAAATGGGTAAGTTGGTCATAATCAGATGGAGATTTAGAAAGGAGCATTCTAAGAGAAAAGTCCATGGAAAGGGTATATATGCATACAAAGGTTAAGTGTAGCTGATAAACATGGAGTGGCTCGCTGTGACTGGAACGAGAGGTGTGGTCAAGCACGGGGAAGTCGAGGAGTATGCAGTTAGAGCAATAGGCGGTGGCCGCAACGCTCAAGAGCTGTGTATGCCTGGCAAAGGAATTCAAGCTTTTTCCTAATGGCAACGGGAAATATTCAACAAGAGAATTAAAAGTATAGAGAGTTGATAACAATTTTAAATGTGGACAATTCTGGGTTATTATGAGATACCAGGAATTTTGGGGGGTGGTGATTGCTGAAATGAAATAAACATACAATTTACAGGTATGTCAAGGTAAAAGAACTCCAAACTCAGACCCTACATAAATTATAGATACTGGCAAAAAAGTAGCAAAGGATAAACACAATATTGGTAATGGTGAGAAAAACTTGAATTTGGGTATTGAAGCAATGAAGATATAGAAAAGAATGTCTAGAAGGTTATAAATGATATTATAAGTCTGGAAGTAGTTAACCTGGGCGGCGTAATTTCTAAGAAGGGCTTTTGACAGAAAGCTGAGAGGGTGATCTGAGGTCCCTAGTGGTGGACAGTGAGAAGGGTATCTTTGTGCCCTTTCTAGAGTCATCTTGGTTGTATAGAAATGATCAGACTCTATTCCAAGAGCCTCAGGAAAAGTATGGTATTTAGAAGAAATCTATTTGTGAGTCAAGGAGATGAAAGATATATTTTTCAAAAGACTGAGATGGAAGAATATGTTTACTAGTAGATGAGAATGCTAGAGAGAAATAAGCACATTGAAACAGAGTCAGGCAGATAGGGAAATACATGGAAACAGATTCGCCAAGGGATGGGAAGAATAAAGAGAAGCGTGACTGGAAGAGCAACGGCGCAGCTGAACTGGATGGTATCTGATGGTGTTAGGGATGAGGGGTATGAACAGAATCCGCTGGCCTTGTATTTCCCAGCTGAACTTTGATATCAACTTGTTTAAGCAATGGGTGATAATCAGAAGGTCGATGATGACCAAAGCCCATTATCCAATTGGAAGGTGCTGACTGAGTTTGGTCCAGCTGAGGCCTCAGGCATTGCAAAGTGTCTTCTCACATTAAGAATTTGCTGTTCGATCTGGACACCAGGGAGCAGTCTTTGCCCACGGTGTCGAATAAGACATTGGTGACCCTTCTTTTTTTGTGAGTGGCTGGGCAGCATCCAGCCTCAGGAATAAGGATGAGTTAATTTCATCCAGGGACCATGACTGATTTCGAGGAAGTACACATCCTTTTCTTCAAGATGCTACTCCCAGGGATGAAGAGGTCCAGATCCAGAGTGGAAATAAAGCAACTAACGAGGAAAGATAGACCTACTTTAGAGGTAAAATTGATAATATTTAACTGACAACATTTTAGTGGAATAGGACAATGATGAATTAAAGGTGAGTTTTAGGCTTCTACATTGTATTGTAGTGGATACCTTTAACTGAACTACGTAGTTTATGACATGATGTCACTAAGAATAGCTCTGAGATGTCACTATGTAAACCATGTGTGGAGAGAGGGAGTCAAGGTTTGGATCTGAATGTAACTGTGTTCAGATATTGGCTCTATGTCCAATAAACTGTTCTTTCTTGAGCAATAAATTTAAACTTTCTAAGCCTTGTTTTTCCTTATCCATGAGATGGAATAAGTATTATAAAGCACAGTAGATGGAAATGTCAAGGGTATATCAGCATTATATTCATTACTTAATCAATAAAGAAATTCTATTTTTCAAGATTAGCAAAGTTTAGATTACAAAAATTAAATTGTTATATGTTTATAAAGATAAAACTAAAAGTTTTTTCTTTCATATTATTTAATACTCATAATACTTATTTAAGATAATATGGGTGTATTTCTCAGCTTAAAAGAAGCCCTGAAAATCAACCTAAGATGTTAATGATTCTTTGGAATGCACAGTAATTTCTTGAATGGTCTTTCTTTTACCTGTAATTGGCTTTCTATTTAGTTTTCATATTTCTTTGCTAGAATGGAAGCTATAAATTCACTTTATTCCTCAGATAATCTAGAATGTTCTTTTTTCCCATTGAGTTAGGCTTCTTCATGTATAATTTCACATATTAGTGAGCTTTTCATATTAAAAATGACAAAAATTTCCATAAGTTATAGTGGATAGTTACAGCCTATTTCCATTTTGTCATCTTTTATTAATAAAAATAAATTCTCCTTGGGTAAGAATATATGCTTTCTAAATAGTTATTTATTCATTTCTTGAATACATATAGATTTTTAAAGCCAGAGTAATCTCACATTTGCTAGGAAATCTCTTTTTTGCAACTTCTACATAGCAATTGAAAAATCAAAGGAATGAACTTTTAGACAAAAAAAGGAAGAAAAATACTTTAAGAAGCAGTTCAATAAGTGAAGGCAGATTGCTTTTTTAAATCCAAACAGCTGGCACAGACCTCAAAATTTAACCGTATGTTTTCCTTACATTACCATTGAAAAATGAGGGAACATTAAATTTTTTAAACATTTTTTTCTTCCATATGAGATAATTTTCCTAAAATCAGACTAAGTTTTTGATAGTGAAACAGGAGATTTAAAAAGTCACATTTTGTTAGAACTCTCCTTTAATGCTGGTATACAACAATAGACCATTGTAAAGACTTTGACTTTCATCTGCGTGAAAGAGCAAGCCATTTCAGAATTTTTAAACAGAATAATGACATGACCTGACCTACATTTTTAAAAAGGTCACCTTAACATTGTGTGAAAAGCCTGGCTGGGGTGGCTCAGTGAATTGAGCGCTGGCTTGTGAACCAAAGGATCACCGGTTCAATTCCCAGTCACGGCACATGCTTGGGTTGCGAGCCAGGTCCCCAGTAGAGGGTATGTGAGAGGCAACCACACACTGATGTTTCTCTCTTTCTCTTTCTCCCTCTCTTCCCCTCTCTCTAAAAGTAAATAAATGAAATCCTAAAAAAAAAACCTTTCTTAAAAAAACATTGTGTGAAAAAGATTATAAAAGTTCAAGGGAAGTAGGGAGACTAGTATAAGGCTACTGTGGTAATACATGGAAGAGATGATGGTGGTTTAGACCAGGGAAAGTGATGAGAAGTAATACCCTGGAAACATTTTGAAGAGAGAGCCAGTAGGATTTCCTGAGTATGGTGTCTGAGAGAAGGAGATTCAGGTTAAGGATCTGACCTGAAAAAAACTGAAAATGGAATTGATCATCCAGAGTGGCCGTCTATGGGTAGAATATTTTGGAATGCAAGACCAAGAGTTCAATCGTAGACATGTTGCATATGTAAATGTGGATTTTGTGACTGACAGTTGGTTTAGTTATATAAATTTAGAAGCTGTTGATATATAGATGACATTTAAAGCTATTTGATTATAAGAAACTAAGACCATTAGCAGTCTGGGAGAAGAAGAGACTATGGAGAAGGGAGGCTGAAAGAATGTGGGAGCCAGTGGAGAGCATATTTCAGTAGGAGGGCGAGATCAACAGTGACAACTATTCCTAACAGATCATGGAAGATGAAGAGGGAGAAACAAGCATTAGACTTAGCTATGCAGGTCACTGGTGACTCTAATAGGCAATTTCAGAGGAGCAGAGGTAATGAAAACCTGATTGGAATATTTTTTAGAGGAGAGAAAAAACTGGAGAGAGTGAATATAGACAATTGTTTCGAAGGGTTTTCATGCAAAGCAGAGAAAAAAGGGAAGTGGGTGTTGGTGGAAGAATTGAATAGAGTTTTGTTTTTGTTTTATAATTACAACTATTTTTAGAATATAAATACTCTGCTAAGATTTTCCATGTTGCAAGGAACAGCGTGGAAATCACAGTAAAGCATTAGCTTTGGAGTCAGAGTGGGTCTGAGCACCAGTTCTGTGATTTATTGGTTGTGAAGCGTGGGCAAGTTAATTAATCATCGTTAACATCAATATTCTGATTTGTAAAATGGAAATTACAACACCTGTGATGTATTTTTTTTGTTGTTAAGTTGAGATGATGTAGTATATTTTAGGGTTATACTATGATGATTGAAATATAATAGATAGTTAAAACCTATGTTATATATTATTAAACAACACAGCTTCTGTCCTTAAGTTTACAGTACTGTAATGAAATGTAAAATCAATTATAGTGTAAATGCAAAAGTTAATAAAACATATAAAGAATGCTACAAGTACCTAGAAAATGATAAATATTTTTAATGAAAATAATTCTGGGTTGAAGTAACTAACTACTAGGGAAATAAAAAAACTGTCCCAGGAAATATAACCCTTCATATTAGGTTATATATATAGGGTGAAGTCTTAAAGGGAGAGAAAAATATATCAATGTAGTTATTCCAACAACACTAATGACTTTCAGTTTATGTTGAGATTGTTTTCTTTGAAATTGACTTTAGAATTGGATTTTTCTCTTGAGTTGTTTAAATGATGGAAGATAGCTGTAATTTGAAAATAAATCTGATTTTTTGAAACAACCAAGAATAAGTTTTAATTAAGAAGAATAATTTTAGTGATTGAGTTGGTTAATAACATTTTTGAGGAGTCACTTATTACACGAAATTCATTTATTTTTCTAGCAACACTTACTAGTCTCTTATTCTGTTTGGTGCTGTGTAAGCTGCTAAGGATAAAATAAAATTTTTAACATAAAATAAAAAACACAAAAAAACAGATATTTTTTATTATTTTATAGAAGTGAACAAAAATATAAACAAACACATTCAGTATAGAACCATAAGGGAGTAGTCTGAGGTTCAGACCAATCAACAAAAGAAAAGGTGTTGTTTTTGAATGATAGAGGAAAGAGTTTGCAGAATAGGTGAAATAGTGTCTCGAAAGATAGTTAGGTCTTCCCAAGGTGGGCAGTGAAGGCATTGTGCTCTTGACAGATGGAAGACCCTTAACAGAGGCATTAATTTCTCAGTTCACATTTAGGGTAAGTAGATCAGGGGCAGAGAGTGGCTGGGTGCAGGGGCAGGAGCAGGGCTAACTCCAAAGACTGAGGTTCAGAGATAGGCAGAAGCAAAACTACAGAGGGTGTTGTGTGCTACACAAAATGATTTGAACTTACCTTAGAAAAATTGAACACTCCCTGAAGAATTTTACAAGCAAAACTGATTTTGTGCAGTGAAATGTAATTTTGTAACTGAAGGTCAAGTATCTCGTCAAAGTAATTAAGATTCTTAACCAAAGCAGGGGAGACAAAGATCGTCATATTTCTAGAATAAGGGTTTGCTTTGGGATGGGAACAACCACAGGCTATGTCTTGGGACATGTCTCCATTGAGATAACACTAAAAATGAGATAAATGGTGTTATCTAACACCGTCATAGGACTTCTAGAAATTTTGAAAATTTATCAATAAGAAAGTATAATATTGGTTGTCAAACTATCTCCCAAGAAAGCCAGACCTTTTGAAAGTTCTGATGGTGACTGGACTGAGGAGTGTCCTTCTACTTGAGTTGAGAAGAGAATTGGCTTTCAGTGAGCAGTGGAGGCCCAGGGAAATGACGGAAAGACAGTGGATTCGTGTCATAGGAACAGCAAGGAAAAGAATCAGTGACCATGCAAAAGCCATCTCCTGTGATTCTGAGTAAACTGAGGGCTTGAGTTAAGAAAAACAGAGGAGAGGAGGAGGGCAAAGATGATGGCAAGAAAATATTTCTCCTTATTGATAGAATAAATCTCCAGAAAATCGTGAAGTAGGATCCAGTCACCCCAAATTAGATAATAGTATACAAAATGTATAAATAATTATTGTCAAAAAATTTTATTGTTTAGACAAATATATAATTGACCTTTGTGGGAAAATGGAGATTACATATTTGGTCACTTCTTCTTTCTTATATCTGAATCTACCTCTTTCCAACTCCAAATAGAGAGTATGCCTTTCATCCAATCTGTGAATGATTAATAATTCTTATTTTTCCAATTTTCCCCTTTGATCAGTTAGGTAATATGAATTGGACACTTGTCTAGGTTTTAAATGGACTTTCAGTTTTTTTGAATTAAACAGTTATTCATTAGCCCCAGTATATCTATCACAGCACTGAATCAAATCAACTGGCAACATTTTTTAAAATCACCTGCTTTACTTAAAAATAAAAATAAAAAACTTCTTATCTGTATTAGATAAATGATCCTCCCAGAAAAAAGATTAAACTTACATTTCATTCCAGTCGACCAAGAAAAAAAACAGTTTTTTGACTTGAATATTTCTGTGGTTTCTCACTTGGCACAGCTTTTTTCCAGCATAAGTAAGCCAACAGGAAAAAGAAAATGTTTTATAGCTAAAAAACAGACACACACATAACAACAATATTAATTCAATACACTGAACACTTTGGGCCCCTCCACAGCCCTCTCAGATGACAATGTAGGGCAAGGATGAGGGCCAATTATAAAGCATGGCAGGCATTGTGTGAGGCACTGCTGAGGTATGGATGTACCTTTAATAATCAAATAAAAATAGTTACCTGACTTCTAAATAACATTAAATGCCTAATGTTGCAATGGTAGGTTGAAATATTATTGATAATATCTGCCTTGCTAAGTCACCATGAACATATGTAACATCCGATGGTGTCAATTCTATTTTCTGCACTTGGAAGATGACACACTGGAAACCGCACACCACCATAAAAATGAAGCCACATATGTGTGCAAATAATGAGAGTGTATGTACATTTATTTTATGTGACATTGTGACATGTAGTCACAAAAAAATCTCATAATGTTTTAAGAAAATTTACAATTTTGTGTTGGGCTGCATTCATAACTGTCTTGGGCCACCTGCGGCTGGTAGGCTGCATGTTGGCCATCCCCTGGTCGAGTGGATAGAACCAAAGGAAGCTCAGTAAGGTAACAGAGGGCTTGGACAGTTGTGTGGGCCAAACGAACCTAAAAGATGTATGTGGAACATTCCATCTAAAAGCAGGAGAGTACATAATCCTCTCCAGTGCACATGAAACATTCTCCAGTATGGATCACATGTTAGGTCACAAAACAAGTCTTAATAAAGCTGAGAAGATTGAAATCATACCAAGTACATCTTCTGACCATAATAGAATGAAACTAGAAATCAACAGCAGAAAGAAAACAAGAAAATTCGCAAATTAATGCAAATTAACATTTCTGAATAACCACTGTGTCAAATAAAAAATCAAAAGGGAAATTAGAAAATGTCTTTAGACAGATGAAAATGAACGCACAGCATACAAAATTTATGGGATGCAAAGAAAACAGTACCGAGAAGTTTATAGCAGTAAATGCCTACATTAAAGAAGAAAGATGACAAATGAGCAACCCAACTTTATAAGCAAGGAACCAGAAAAAGAACAAACTAAGTCCAAAGTGAGGAGAAGGAAAGAAATAATAAAATTTAGAACTGAAATAAATAAAACAGAATAGAAAGACAATAGAAAAATAAACAAACTAAGTGTCATAGCCTGCTCTACACATATAGCTTTCTTTACCTGTATTTATCTAACTACATGGCTTTTTCATGTAAATTAAACTAAACTTGTTAATGTTTAAAATTATAATAGAAAATTCATTTGAGTAGCAATTTATTATATTATACATCAGCTCTTTAAAATTTGTTATAAAATTAAGAAAGAAAAAAGCATAAAAGAATCATTATTCATTGGTTCTGAAGAAATGTGGACGGAGAGATAGGGAGAGAGAGAGGATGGATAATGCTATTTTTTAATGCAAAAAGTAAAATTTCCTTTCTAAATTGGCTTTATAAATATGTATACTTTCCAGTTATTTGTAAAAATATAGGCCAATATAGCAATAGTTTATATTTTTAATAAAATTGTTTCTTGTAGCTTTTCTTTGCAATACTGAATGCAGTGGGTACAATGCATCCATTAATAAATTACTATTCTCCTATGAACTTTGATTTAATATGTAGTATCTTGTAGATTTAACATAGAAATTAAAGAGTATTATAATATTACTCTAATTGTGTTATTCAAGAAAATGGTACATAATAGAGTCAATCAAAATATTGATGATGCTCCAGTTGTGGTTAATTTCTATTGTCACTCAAATACCTCTTGGCTAATTCCCACTTTATCAAGGTAGTAAACTCATAAAATATTTATTATTCAATACTTGATGAAAACCAGTGTAATGTTTTTGGTATTTTTAATTATTCTCCGCCTTCCTCTATGTTCTCTCTTCCTCTCTCCCCTTGTGTGTGTGTGTGTGTGTGTGTGTGTGTTCTGTGAATTGATATTAGGCATTTAGATTCAAACATAATAAAAGAAAAATTTTAAGACAATCAGTAATAACATGAGCATTTTCTGTTTCTATAGTGATATATTGACAGCATGCAGTCATCTTTAATATGGAGAATGGGAGAAGACTTGAGGGAAAAGGAATATGCATTGGGAATAAAGTTTTTAAAAATATTTTAAGAATAAGGGTAAATCTATGCTGATTACATTTTAGAATTTTATGAAATATTTGCCCTAGCAAATAAGAATAAGACAAATTATACTCTGATTGGAAGCTATGTAAATATTAGTTAACATTTCGGTGAAAAACCTCACCGTCACTCACCTTTGCACCCAGGTCTCTGGAATGTTGTGAGCTGCACGTACTGTGAAGCTAAGGTGGGAAGGGAGCCCAGGATGTACACAGGAAACATTACCAGGTGCATTTAGAGGCTGGAAATCTGCATAAAAGCTGCTGCAATAGATATCAATTAGCTGGTAGATGGATGCAGATAGTTCAGTTGTCACTTTTTCTATCAAGCCTAGGGGAGAAATGATATAAATCAGGTCACCTGTGAAGGACCATATTTATCATTAGCCATCTAGTATAATTTTGAAATTTTTTATAATAAAATTTAAGTAAAATTTAATTAAAATGACCCTCCGCCAACTGAAGCCAATTAGCCATCTGTGCCTCTATATGCAGCCTGGATTAGCTGGTAGTAGTGTAGATAATCAATGAGATGTCATATTTTCAGTTACAGAAATTTTGGAAACCTTTAATCAAAAATCAGAGATGTGGATTATTAATTTGGCATTAGATCTACTGTAATTTGCAATAGTTTTGTTTTAGTTTACTATTGTTTAGAATGAATTTGCAGACAAGGAACATGTTTGCTACATGGCTTATAAGTTTTCAAACAAATTCCATCTAGAAGTTAATCATAATAAATTTGATTATGCTATGCCATTTACCATTAACTAAACACTAATCATATAATATGCCTTGTGTTCCTATGAAAAGAAAATGGTAATAGCGCATGGTTGAAATCTGATACAAGCTATTTAAAACTTACTTATGAAAGCTTTATGATGTTTACTAAATCTCCTCAAAATCAAACAAAGTCTTACTGTAGTTTTATCACTGGTTATTTAAAGGGAGCCTATTGATTTTTCCTAAAATTGACTTGAAGTGTCATGAAGGTAGAAAAATTTAGAAAAATAAAATAAAAGACTAAGGAAAGGGGTTAACAGTTTTCAAATATGTGATAAATGAAAGAAGCCAATTTTAGGCATACTGATCATATGAAAGTGGTCATCTAATTACGGAATGTAAGATAAACTTTCCTTAGAATGGCTTTCCTTCTCTTGATAAACTCTTTGCTGGAAAAATTCCTCCCTGAGAGGAAGGAAGTAGAAGAGACTGATGAAATGTACCAGGCAGATCTGGTGGTCTTTGATTGAAATCAAGAAAGATGGCGCCATGACATTGGAGAAGCTCATGGGGGTGAGGAACATTTTCCTAGAGTTCAGTGTCAGACTCTGGGGCAGTGATAGTCTTCACTGCTGGCACTTTACGTGCAGTAGTGAATGAGTGCAGGATTATAACCTTCAATACGCTCACTACTTTCAATTATTTCTGTTTTAATATTCAACTATAGTAATAGTTTAAAAGTTACATGAAGAATAAACTTGAATAAAAAGCTCAAAAATATTCACTTGACAAATATTTAAGTGACAAAAAGATTTTTAAGAAATGAAAAGAATGTACGAAGTGAAATGTTATAAATGAAATGTCTGGTTTCCTCTTTCTCCTTCTTTTTCCTGGTGCCTGATTGGGTTTGCCGACCAGAATCTAAAAGGGGGCAGTGAGGTCATATGGCCAGCTGCATCAGGACCAGGGACCCCTCAGTGCGGCCCTGCCCGTTGTCCCGGGCAGTGGTGGCACCTGTCAGGCCTCATCCAGTCCTTGAGGCAGGCCTCCTTGGACCCTAGTCTGGTCCTGGTAGATGACAGTATGGAAGAAAACCATGCAAACGGAATCAGTCCGATTTGATTTCAATGCTGCCCTTTTCCATCCTGGGCCAGATAAAAGTACCAAAGTGCCAGATTTTAGATGTTTCTACTTTTCTTTCACTTTGTCTTAGAGAAAGGAGATGTAATTACCACGTGGCCTAGGGAAGGGAGACAAAGGGCAGGAACATGCTTAGTGGCTCCCTCATGGGAGGATCTGGGCACAGGGCTAAAGAGGAGTGGGACATTTTGTCATGCACCTGGACCGCCCGTCCCTGAGGGTTCTGAGTGCCTGTCCTAAGCCACCGGGCAGGCAATAGGGCCAAAGTCGAGGGAGGGGTGGAGCCAACGTTCTTGAGGGAACTAGAGTACCCTAGGATAGAGGACAGCGTTGAGGTGGCAGATGAAGATGTAGTAACAGTCTTCCTGCTGCTTGGTTGCTCCATGTCCCCTTGGGGAATGTAGTTCCAAAAGTCCACGTCGATTGGGCCCCCCCTTGGTAAGGCCGTACAGCCACCAGCTCTGTGGCCTTGATGGAGGTGCTTTCCCTCAACAGGTACCTGCGCTGACTTTGCAGCTGCCTAGTGGGTGTTTGCTGATGATGTTGGTGGCTTCTCTGGCTTGAGACAGGGAGGAATGGACGATTTTATTAAACTTCAGTCCAAAATTTACAAGTTGGAAACTCGGGGGTCAGAGTGCAGTTGTTTTCCAGGGAAGTGTCCAAGGGAGTGCCTGGTGAGGAAGACAGGCCTGGTGGCCTTGGCTTCGTGGTGGTCCGGCCTGGGCGCCAGTTCTCCAGATTGCAGGCTCCTCTTCTGCTGGTTGATCAGGGACCGAGGTTCTGGCCTGTCCCAACTGGGATCCCAAATACCCAGCCTGGGGCTCTGGTGCCACCCGTGCCAGTGGCTCGGCCACCGAATCTCTCTGTCCTCGCCTGCTTAAGGGGTACTCCCCACCCCCACTGCAACCGCCAGAGCACTGCGACCGGTGACAGAGCCCCCAGGACAGCAGGGGAGACGTTGAGAGAATGAAGAAGCACATCATTAGAAATTATATTGTAATTTGATTCCAGCATGTGCGGAGTGAATCCCGCATTACTGCTGTTGATTCATACACAGGCACTTCCTCATCAATTGTTTCTGAAACATCCGTTGCTTTTTGGTTTCTAGTTGTTTTGAAAAGTAAACAGTACAAAGAGCTAGCCTTTCCCTCCAGGGGTCTGCAGTGCCCAGTAGTCTGCTCAGGCATTTGGATACTCAGGAGAAAGCTTCAGCATGGACTTCTTCCCACATCCTGTCTCTCAGCAGCTCATCCATAACTAAACGTTGTTGCTGTTGTTCAACACATACTATTGATTATCCACCTAGTTATTCATAATTTTGTACAAAATTTATCAGATGGCCAAATTTTACTTATTTGCTGTATTTCTAAAATCGTGCCCTTTGCTCAAATTGCCTGAAAGGGCAAGCTCGGTGAAAGAGCACTAATTAAAATTCTCTGAGAAATCAGCAGCAGCAATTAATGAGACAGAAGAGTAAATCAGCATACCATAGCCCTACAAGAAGCCTAGTCACACTCTGGGGACAACTGGCAGTGGGTCACCTGAACAAAAGGCAGTAGAGGGTTATAAATGCATAGAAACATCGTGTTTCCTGGTCCCCCAATTGTACTGCTGGCTCTCGGAAGCAGAAACACCAACTTCTTGTTAATAACCTTCAATCTTGTGCAAATGAATACACATAAAATAATCATAAAGTTAGGTCAGAGATCTTATTAATTCAAGCCCCAGCATATACTTCAGTGATTTTTAATTATTTTGATAACTACTCAAACTTTACTCTTTACTTTTTGGCCCAGATGTACTGTTGTAGGTTATAATTTGCTTCTTCCAAGTGTGGAGGGATGTATTCTTACGCATTATGCTTTACTTCCCGTGTTCTGGATGAAGAATGCATTTCAAACATCATTAGATATGTATTAAGGACTCAAGATACTGGGCCCCCAAGACACTAATAGTGAAATGTAGAGAAATAATGTTTATCATCTCTGATTTTACTTTGGACAAAATGTTATAGTATTGTATAGTATTGTGATGTTACGGGGGGGATGTTATAAATGTTATAGTATTATGAAATAAAGAAGTAATGATGCCCAGCTGGTGTAGCTCAGTGGATTGAGTGCGGGCTGGGAACCAGAGGGTCCCGGTTCGATTCCCAGTCGGGGCACATGCCTGGGTTGCGGGCCAGGTCCCCAGCGAGGGCCAAGTGAGGAGCAACCATACATTGATGTTTCTCCCTCTCTTTCTCCCTCCCTTCCCCTCTCTCTAAAAATAAATAAATAAAATCTTAAAAAAAAGAAGTAATGACAATATTTATGCAATTAAAATGCATTCATTAGAATCTATGATGACTTAGCATAGAATATAAGTTTCTGGGAATGCTCCTGTGCAGTTTTATGGGATTTCATACTCCAATCCCTTAGGAATACGAGTGATGGAATTTTATTCCATCATTGCCAACAGAAAGAACGAAAGGACCAGCTCCCTGTAGACATACCCGCAGCTTGTTCACTCCACGTTCTATCACTTGGACTTTGTGTTAGTAACATTGTTGGGGTGGTTTCACCCCTCCCCTTCCTCTATAATGTTCTGGAGTTTTATGGATGCCTGGAACAGGGACTTTTGCTCTAGCACAGGTTTATTTCTCCATGGCCTCTGTCATCCCATTTTTCTCTGTGACATGAAGTGGCAGTTCTTTAAACATAATAGAAGGTCTTCTTTTGAGTGGTGGGAATTAGTGTTGAAAGGATAACCCTCTGTACATAACTTTCCACTGAAAATGATTAAAATTATGGAGGACAGGTTGGGGTTATTATTTGCACTTCACTGTCACCTCTGAATCCAAGGGTGTGAGTTCAATATCTGCGAGTCAGGCAGTTTTCTTAAAGACACGCAGTGTTCATAAGTACCTTCTCCCTGAATAAACAAGAATAACCTGGACCATACCCCACACATTAAATACTATCATGTCTTTAATGTATATTAGGAAAACTGAGGCTCATAGAATTTAATTCTTTAAGACCATAAAGTCAAAAGTGGCAGAGTTGAAATTCAAAACCAGTTCTGCCTGGTTCCAAGGAACAAACTCTTTTCTCTGTATCCCACTGCCATACATCTGCTGTTCTCTACTAAGGCGAAGCCCTCCTGTGGCTTGCCATTTCATAGGCTTGGAGCCTCTGTTTACACCTTTTATCCCAGAATCAAATTTTCCTACTTGTTATGGAACATTGGTCTTTGAGATCATAACTTTTTTATTTTGAATATTTTATTTTTTATTTATTAAAAAAATGTTTATTTTATTTTTTTCCATTAACCCTTATACCACCCCCACAATTAACAAACTGTTGTCTGTGTCCATGAATCTTTTTTCCTTTATGCTCAATCTCTCCACCCCAACCCCACCCCTAAGAGCTGCCAGCCTGCTCTCTATGAGTTTGTCTCTATTTTGCTTGTTTGTTCAGTTTGTTCATTAGATTCCACATATGAATGAAATCATATGATATTTTTCTCTGGCTGGCTCATTGCACTTAGCATAATGTTCTCCAGGTCCATCCATGCTGTTGTAAAGGGTACATTTTCGTTCTTTTTTATGGGCAAGTAGTATTCCACTGCGTAAATGTCCCATAGTTGTTTTATCCATTCATCTATTGGTGGACACTTGGGATGCTTCCGTATCTTGGCAATTTTAAATAACACTGCAATGAACATAGCAGTGCTCATGTTCTTTTGAATTAGTGTTTTGGGTTCCTTTGGACATATTCCCAGAAGTGGGATCGCTGGGACAAAAGGAAGATTCATTTTTAATTTTTTGAGGTATCTCCATACTGCTTTCCACAGTGGTTGCACCAATCTGCATTCCCATTGACAGTGAAAAAGGGGTCACCTTTCTCCACATCCTCACCAGCACTTTGTTGAGTTATTGATGATAGCCATTCTAACAGGTGAGAGCTTGACTCTAAATTTGAAATTAGTGACTTTGAAGAAAGATACTTGCTATTTCTTGGCATTCTTACATCAAAATATAATTAGCTAAAGAAAATTTCACAGTTTCTTGAAATGGTCATAAAGCTATTTTCAATATTTCTTTGGTTTTTATATATCCATTTGATTTTTCCCATTTTTAAAAATGTCAGGCTAAAATTTTAGAGAGCATGGACCATTATTCATTCACAGGATAATCACTTTCATGAGTAAAAAGAGTGTTAGCAATGCATTTTTCCTAAAAAATTTTGTGTATGTTTGTGTTACCATAATATTTGGATGGGCAATTGAAAAAAAGAATTTTTGGTTCTATAACTTTTAAAAAAATTTTGAGTACATATATGTTTTACCTTTTGCTGAAGTCTCTGAACCTTGATGAAAATTCTAAAAAAGAAAATAGGTACAAGGCACTCTTGTTATTCAGAAAACAAATTCACAAAACAGTCAAACTGACAATTTTCAAAATCTAGACACTGAAACTTCTCTGAAATTAAGAAAACAAATGATTTCTTAGTGTCATATGTAAATGTTTCTTATAAATAGAGGAAACTTAATTTGCATGACAAACCTGAATGTTTGTTGTAATGAACATTCTAGGTTATTTGATTTTTTAGAGACATTTCTAGAATAAGCTCAGCCTTTTAGAACAGTTCTCCATAGTCTAAGCTCAATCCTCCTTCCACAACATTATCTAATATTTTGATATAAGTGCATTTCTAATTCTTTCTGTTCAGTGTATTCAATTCTCATTTATGAACAAGTTTTGGGCTGCACCAAAAAGAGGACCTGACAAAAGTGGACAAAATCATATAAATTCACTATGTAGTTTCATTTTTTTCTTTTATTTTCAGGAGATTAAACATGATTTTAAAACTCTTGAGACTATATGCTAAATTTAAAAAAACTATATGAAATTTATTTATTTTTTTGTCATTTAAGTTTGTATTCATTAGTAGGATGGTTTTGTTTATTTCTGTATTTATTGACTTGTGTTATTTTTGTTGGAGGCCTGGATTACTTTAGTGGTTTAGGGTTTGCTGGTTATAACTTCATTATCATGAAAACGATGTAAGGTGATTCACAGATTCACAAAAATAAGGTTTTAGTGTGACAGGAATTCTTTTCATCCGCATGATAAAAACGTAACCCCCTGGGAATTTCCACGTCTCGAGCCTAGCTCTGTGGAAATTAACACTCCCGTGTGGGCCGGCGTAAAAATCATGCTCTTGGAAAAAGGAATTCCTTAAAGGGAAATTGGATTAACTTACTTCCTAAGATTTGTTAACTTGCTGGGACCCTTCCCCTGGAGCCAAGGGATTATGCTAATGGTTGCCCGGAACATCTTGCATAGCTAATGAATAGCCATTCCCATTTTGCTGTGTCCTGAGCTTCCTAATAAAAACCCGGCTAAGCCACACTCAAGGCCCTTTCCTGAGATTTGGAAATTGGTCCTGTGGCCCCGGATTCCTCCCCCCCCCTCATGTCTCAGTGTGAGATTCTTTCACGCATTCGGTTACGGTCACCCACGGGTTTCGGCTGGGATGAAATCCCCACGACATTTTAGTCCAAAAGCAAATTCAATTTTTTAATAAGATATATTTTAAATGGCACTAATTAAAAAATTTTTTTCTTTGACAAGTTTGCTTTTTAGTAAATTCAATTAATGAAAAGTCCAATTTCTCAAATGAATAAACCAGGGAATAACTGTTTTTCCTATAGCCAGAAACTTGTTACAGTATTTCTTAAGAGAGAAACACTTCTATCATGTTTAAAATGTAATTACAGTTATATACAACTTCTCACTGAAAAGCATTATTTACATAAACTTTTTCAGATGTATTTCTCTTGGGTAAAATATTTCATCTGAGCCTAGTTTCAACCACTAGTCTTAACAGGTGCACATATGAGGGGGGACCCAAAAACCTGGGATTTATTTATAAAATATTACGTATTTATTCTTGTTTAAACTTCAGCCACCTTCAAATTACTCTTCATTTGATGCAATACACCTCTATTGAGATGTTTTTTCCTACTGCTCAAAACAGTTTCTGAACTGGTCGATTTTTCGGTGCCTCTGCCATTTTCTGTTTCACCTCTTTTGCATTGACAAAATATTTCCCTTTAAGGACTTTTTTTTTTTTTTTCATATGGGGAAACCAAAAAAAGTCACTCAGGGAGAGATCAAGTGAATAGGCAGGGTGGGACACAGGGGTCATGCCCTTTTTGGTCAAAAACTGCTGAACACTCAGTGTGGTGTGGTCAGGTGTGCACGTAAATTGCCCATCATGAAATGGGCAAACACACTGAAAGAGTCGTAAGAAAAGTGACTGAAGCCAAATGCAGCCTCTCACAATGCCAGCCAGTACACTGATACAGATGGGTTGCTAGAACACTCAGCTACTGGGGAAGCCCATGTGACAAGGGGCTCACCCTCCAGAAGATAATTCCAGGTTTGGAGGGTCACCCCTGATAGGAGATCTACCCCATCCACGTTATTGGCCTGACTATTGAAGATGTTAGCCTGACTTAATGAGAATTCAATTTATTCAGAAATAAAAAAAACTTGCATTTTAAAATCACCATGACATCCACCTACAGACAATGTGTAAGGCCACACTTTTTCTTTATGGTTCACTTATTTTATGAGCATTTAATGAGAATATATTATGTGAGCTTCTGGAATATAATTCTGAAGGATGAAAAATTGTTTCTGATGCTGAGTGTGGGCCTGAACAAAGGTACAACTGCATCGTGATACAATTCGTCATCTTGCCAGAACTTACATTTCATAAATACCTTCCCCTGTGTGGCAGGAAATAGTCTCTTGCAAGTTGACAAAAATATGCAGCCACAAGAAAAGAAAGCTTTTCAAGTTTAACTTTGTTGGCAGAAGACTCATCTGCCTCAGTATTTCTTTAATCTTGGTTCGTGGTGGGTGGAAAGACTGAACTACTGTGACATTCTTAACTGCGGTTAGTTAATGCACACATTCTGTAAAATGTGCTTACTCTTTGTGCCAGCATTCTTGTGGAGGTGGGCTCCAGTTATCTTAGGATGGAAAAAGAGATGAACAAAAAGTCTGAATGAGGGTGCTGTGGAATTAGCAAACTTTTAAAGTATATTCACAGTAAATAGAATCTGTTTATTAGGGGATATTGAACTATTGATTTTGGTCATTGACATGTCTGAAATGAAACTGTCAATTGTCAGCTGTTTTCTTCATTTCTATGCTTGGATAATCACATGCAATTTAGTCCTCACAAGTATGTAAGTAATGTAAAATGTGAATATGAGCTATCCTTGAGAATTTTCATTATTCATAGCTTTCCTAGGAAATAATTTCTCCTTGAAGGATTCTTTTGGCTTCAGATATATTGGAAGTTTGATATTTCAGAGAAAATTGTCATTTGCATTCCTTTAGGAAGTTTCAGAAAATGATGTTTTAAAGGTAAAGCTTTTTATCTCATCATACTTTGATATTATTTGAAGTACTTCATCCTAAAGTTAGATTTTCCTCATTTTTTGATCAGTTGTTTATTTCTGCTGATTCACCGAGACCTGGGCATAAAAACGGGTGAACAACCAGGTGACCTTACCAGATGGGAAGGCATGTGTTCACATTCACACATCTGGTCTCCTCCTCTGGCCAAGGCTCACATTTGGCACGAGGCCGGTGGTTGTCAGCGACCCTGAGATAATGGGGACGTAAGCGGAGCTGGTGTGAACTAACACCATCTTGGCCACCTCGGGGAGGTTCTCAGAAACTGTCATCATGCCCATCCCCACTACCTCCACAATAATAATGACTGTCACTCAGGACACTGTCTTCTGGATTACTATTATTAATATTATTTCACATTACTTTAATTATTAACATGATTTCAAATGCTTATTTCATAAGAAATTATTAACATTCTTTTTAGTACTCACAAGAACCTTGCAAGCTTTATTTTTCTGTTTTAGAGATGATTAAAACTAAAACCTAGGTAAACGAATGAATTTTTCTAAAGGATGTTCATCTCAAAAGCAGTAGATCTTGAATTCAAATCATGTTTGCATAACACTAAGCTCTTTGTATTTTACTATCTACTTTAGGTGCTTGTAATTTCTTTAATGTGATAATCTCAGGGAAACTAATTTTTGAAAGTGAATTCTCACTCTCTCGTTATCCTGACTTACCTTCAGTTATTGGAAGGCTTTTCTAAATATTACATAATTCTTAAATTTTTGAGTTTATCAAAACATTTTCGAAAACTATTGGTGGGAGGCTTTTCAAGACTACAGTACACTTTTCTTACTCTGACATAGAATAGAAACGTATGATGAGATTAGATTAGATGTGTTCACATCAGATTTATGACCTTGACATAATTTGTGAAAACCATGGATCTTAGTATCTACACACAACAGTTTTAGAGATGACCTAGTTATTTTATTTTCTTCTATAATTTGAAAGTGTAAGAGTAGATATTTCCCCACTAATAAAAACTTAAGGAAATAAACACATGTCTATATTAGAAATTGAATTTTGAGATTTATTGATTATATTATTTAAATTTTGATTTATTTGTTGCTTTGTGCTTTTAGGTTTTAATAGATGTTTATCTTGAAAATCTTTTGGTGATGTGACTCTGTTGCTGCTCAGTCACACCTGTCATTGTTTGTGTATGCAAATAAAGCATTTACATTTCTACACTAATTATTACAGCTCTTCACAAAAAACATTCTAATTAAAACAGAAAGTTCAACTTTAAGAAATAACTGATTTTTTCATAGTCACCTATTTGAAACAATAAGCTCAATGATTTATATAGATTGATACACTTTTCCACTTTCTAATTCAATCTTTTTGAAATTTCAAGGCTGGCATATTCACATAACATAATCTCTGCTGTTCCTTCCCATGCAAATAAGGGTTCAGGTAATCACTCTCTCTTAAGAAGTCTCACATGTGCTGGAATGTGTGTAGGAGCCTGGGTTCAAATCTCTATTATGCCACTTATTAATACTCTACATACAAACAATATAAACATCACATTTTAGTAATGAAATGAGCATTGAAATACCTACTCTGTAGCATTGCTGTGAGGAAGAACTGAAATAAAACTTAAATGAAATAATATATTAGTGAGACCATTTTATTATTGCAATGTACTATCAAGTACCCGTTATTGTTGTTATAATCATTACAATCATATCTGTCTGTTTAATCCCTTGCTAAACTAACAATAAGACTGAATTGATTCATCAGACCAGATTTACTTTTTTTTTTCCTGGACAATAATCACACCTACATCAGATTTCTGAGCTTAACAAAAGATATCACGTAAATCTCATTTTTTTTTAAACTGAAAGAAAATAAACGAGGAAATCATCGCATGATATGGGATCATAGAGGCAGTATGCATTACAAATTCTGCAAAAGATGCCACCAACACTGATCTTTTCTGCACATGTGCTCGACCATGTGACCAGGGACACTCACGCCTGTGTACACGGTGCACACGAGAGCCAGTAACAGTCTGTGTCACGCACTGGCCTGTGGGTGTTGTTATACAAGTATATTCATCCAGGTGGATGGTGGGCTTAATTTCAGTCTCACTTAGAAGTTATATTGTTACAAACTTCAAAAGTGTAAGAAATTGCCTTTTAATTTAATTAAATCTCTTTGTATAATAGAGTCAAGTTTCCATTGTCCCAAAATGATTGGAATATATGTGCACACACACACAAACATATGCAGTAGTTAGTCCTGTCCTTCAGTTTCGTTAAGTAATTATTGAACTCAGGTTCAATAATTTAAAATTTAAAATAATTTCTGTGTAATAAGTGAGCATATTTACCTCTGGTTTTCTCTGTAGAACTAGTTTGAGTTCACTTACAGCATCTGTGATTTGCTGTGTTTCCACACATCCCAGAACACTGCATATATTTTTAACTTCTTCAATTATCTTTTCCACATTTTGCTGTAGATGAAAAGAGCCATATCTTATAGTTTATTAAAATTGAGAGGACACTAATTTATCTTTACACTAATTCTTTTTCCATGAAGCAGAAATGAAATAAAATGTGGTTGTTTGTTCTTATATACAGGGATTTTCAAGACTTTATCCAGTGGCTTGAGCTACAATTTGCATTGAGCGAATGCTCAAAAGTAGGACTATTAAGATTATATATATCAGCTCTAACTCTAATTTAATATTATCTGAAATAAAATGGGGGAGAAGGAGTGGGAGAGGAGGAAGGAAAGGAGGGAGGGAGTAGGAGGGAGGGAGGGAGAGATAAAGGAAAGGAGGGAGTGAGAGATAAAGATAAAGGAGAAATAATGTCTGGATTTTGCAAAATACTTTGAAAACAAGGCAAATGATGGTAGACCCATAAAGAGTTTCAGAATGCATCTGCTTTAGTAAGCAGTGTAGAGGAGAGCAATTTATTAAAAACTCATATTCCCAGCACCCAGAACAAGTTCGGGACAATGAAGCTTGGTGTCGGAGTGTTTGGTAATCATTTGATTGTACTACCATAGAAGGAACTGATGTTTCAAAAAATTACTGACGGCAGGCCCAGTCCACAGTAGTGACCAACTCTTCTTGATGTCAAAGTTACTGGCTGCACTTAAGATAGTTAGGCACAGATATCATGGTCACAATTCAAAGAGTTTCTTTTTTAAAAAATGTATATTACTCAATTACAGTCATCCCCATTTTCCCCCATTGCTCTTCCCTGCCCTGCCTACCTCCCCTTCTCCCACATTCAATCTTCCCCCACCACCATTGTCCTTGTCCATGGGTAAGAGCTTCTTTTTTAATTGAATTTATTGGGGTGACATTGGTTAATAAAATTATATAGTTTTCAGTTATAGAATTATTACTCTTTTTATTTATCGTTTTCACACCTTCTTAAGTTAGCTTTCATTTAAAAAGTCTGCTCTATTTTGACCTTATTCTTTTTCACATATCATGAGTAACTATGTTGAGAAATATTTCTCTTCTTTAATTTTATGCTACTCACCTTTCACTCTATGATATTCTTATGTACACTGTCTATATCATTAGTGGTGATAGCTTTTCAAAACATGTCAGCTTCGTCCCCAGCATCACAGTCGTTTCAATGGAGGATTAGAACAGTTTATTTCAAAACAGGTGGGGAAATATTTTTCCTTTTTTTCCCACAGAGATATGGATATACAATCCCCCAAAGATTTTAACTCTACTCTTTCTAGATCAGTTTCTTAACAAAACATTAGCAATACATAAACACAAAATGAGTATTATGTTAAGGGAATACCATTTTGTTTCATTTGTGGAAAAACAATTTTTAATATGTTGCCAGTCTCTTTTATTTGATTTTATAAACACTGAAAATGGATGGCAAAAACCTAGGAAGAGAAGTTAATTAATACTGTGAAAGACAATCAGAATTCCAAAGAGGATAACACACTCAATTAATGAGCTAACAGTAGGAAGATGCAATTTACTTGGTATACATTTTGACTTTCACAGACTAGGAAAATACAACCACTCAATTATAACACAGGGAAGAAAATTTTAAAGGTAATTCACATGAGAATAAGTCAGCTATTTTACTTATGTTTGACCTCACTATGAATCAACATTTTGACATGGCTGCCAGATTTACTTCATTGTAACTAGAAAGTTAGGAGTTCCCTCGTATTTTCTATGTACATAATCTGAATGGAAGTTTAGTTTGGGGTCCCGCCTTTAAGACTGAACTTGACAAACTGACTTTTCACAAAGGAGAACAACTCAATTATTAATATACTGTCACAATAGTACAGTAGACTTCATGTTTGTCTTGCTGTCAAGCTATGTGTGTTAAAATCGTGGTTCTGCTTCATTTCTACTTGTGACCATTATCAAATTATTCAACTTCCAAGGCCCTGAGTTCCCTCTTCTGTAAAATTAGAATAGTAATAATTATAGGGTTGTTGTAATGATTAAATAAGGCCAAATATTAAAAAAGTCCCTGACAGAGTATATGGATTCAATTTTAGCTAATCAAGTTTTGTTTAATTAATTTTTATCTATTCACACAGATCTTTCAGTTTATGAGTAATCAAATACTGTACATACCCAGAAAACTAATAAATAAACATTAAAAACTCATAAAAACTATGGGAATGGTACATATTAGTTGCTAGATGTAGTTTTCATTCATATCTTCTCTGTGTATATGTGGCACATGTGAATTTGGGGAAACCCATAAAATGTTGCTAGTTGAAATGCTAATGCTGGGTTGACTTCTGTCACTTGTTGGCCAATTTACTTCTCTCTTACTCATCTTGCAGAGCTTTTCCAATCTATTTATCTCCTTCAATACTCCGAAACTCTGAAACATGAGCCATGTGTTCATTACATTCATATATCACTAAGATTGCTAGAATATGTTAAGTGAAATATTGCAATAGTAGAATTAACCTTGTGATTAATTGGATGTGAGGACCAACAGAAAGGTTGGATTTAAATGATAGCAAAACCTCATACTTGGGAAACCAAGAATACAGGTTGCCATTAATTATGGCAGAAAACACAAGCAAAATTGTAAAATTTTGATGGGATTGTTTTGCATATAGTTTAACACACAAAACTTGAGCTCCCAAGGGGACAACCAAGTAGACGCAGGCCCCGGATATGTGGAAACGCCATGCAGATTCCAGCTCCAGCAAGAGCTGGACTGAGAAACATGCACAAACAGAGCACACAGTCATACGAACACTAAATGAATTGTAGGAAAAACATATGAATGTGTAGCTTAGCCTAAAGCACAGATAAGATAAATATCAGGGTGACAGAAATTTAAATAGGAAACTTAGGCCAGAGTAGTAACTTCAACATTGGTGTTGCAAAGGCCTGGGCTGGGGGGAATAATCAGATTGGTTTTAGGCCCCAGGTTTTGAGATTGGTTTTACTGCTCACAATGAAACAAGTGCTGAAATTTTAGACCTAAACTAGTTTGTACGGGTAGGGGAAGGGTCAGAGCTGGAGCTGTGGTCTTGAAATAAATTCCTGACATTGGATAGATTGTCACCTGGACAAGGTGGGAGAAGAAAAACCATGCATACTGACCAAGAGAACTTTTGAGGAAGTCTTTCTCTAACCCGGGGCTTTGAGTAAGGAAAACGACTACCTGAGTAATGGTGTTATATGTAGCTATATTAATTTATACAACCTACGTTAAGTGTTCACGCTAAAAGTTGTGCCAGACTATTGTGAATCTTTGTGTTACTGGAAACTGGTAATCATGCTGTGATGTTATTTTATGTGACATGTTCCAAGCTTATCTTAGGAAATATTTGAGGTATCACAGACTCTGAAGGAGTAGCATTCTAATATTTTAGATATTAAGCTTACCTTAAAAATATTGGGGACATTGGAGAAATTTGGTGGCAAATGTTTCTCCTCTGCGTCTTTCTGGAGAACAAAACAAGAGAGCATAAGGTTCCTCCTACCATCATTTAGCAGTGGCAGAGACCAAAACCCTGTGTTTAGACAGCCATGTAACAGCTTAAAATTTTACAGGTATTATATAAACCTTAATGAATCTCTATTCATATTTACATACTGAAAATGATCAAATTCAATTAATGAGTTTGGAGAAAATTGAGAATTTAGACTTATTTTCTTTCAATAGTCAGTGCTATTATAAATTGCTTGTTCCTTAAATAATAAAAATAGTCTTTGGAGTTCCATTTCAGCTTAAAATATTTAACTTTGTCCCCACACTAACAATGAGAAAAAAGTAGAAAATATGCAAAATCATTCTTTTTTTGTGACCCTAGTATAGATTTGAGGTCACAAGGTAGCCAAGTATACTGAATTCCAAAGAGTAATAGGCTACTTCAAGGAGAGATGGGGCAGACAGTCTTTGACCTTTGGCAGAGCGTGGGAGAAAGAGGTGGCCACTACATGAAAGGGTGAGAACAAGTCAGCTAAAATTTTAACAGATTCTTAAAATCTAGGTATGAGCTAGTATGTCAATTTGGAATATTTGGGAATTCAAGGAACTGACATTCCACTTGAAGCTCTTTTCCATGGACACCTACCAGTCGTTCAAGGGAAATAGTAAAGGTGATGCGGGAAAATGAAGGTGCATGCAGTGGCGCAGGTATGCAGTATGTGTTTGTGTCTACGGGGCAGGAGCAGACCCCTGCTCACTTCTTTGAAGTCTCCTCTTATAAGAAATACAAGCCTTCATTTGCTGGTTGATGGTACTAGGAAAATGATGACCCTGGGAGAGTTAGAATACCCTCTGTCATTCTGATGCCAGGCAAAACTTTCTGCTTTTGTGGGGGATGGGAAGAGAAAGAAAAGCAGTTTACCTCTAGGGGAGAGGTGGTTATAGCTGAAGATTCTTGGCTGATGAGGGAACAATCCTGCTTCTGGAGGGGCAAGAAACCCTATCTTGAGTCCTGGTCCTACGTGGACCCCAGTCACAGCTCAGGTACTGATACTGATAGCCTGTCTGGACTGCTGGGAAAAGGCCGAGGGCGGGGGACAGAAGGGGCCCCCGTGGGAGACAGAGCTAGGCTATGAGAATAAAACCTGGGAGCAGCATGTGCACCCAGCCACATTTTAGGGGGACAAAGATTGGAAGTTCGAGTAATGCCTTCAGAACTGCCCAGGGCCGCGGCAAGGACATCAGGTTTCACAGTGCAGTGCTAAGTTCCGGGGACGTAAGGGCGCGTTGTCTGGATAACTGAGAATGTGCCTTATGGACAGTCCACACTGGGTGTGGAGGTCCTGATCCGGGCTGCAGATGCCATGCCCAACCTGCTGAAACCACCCTTGGTGCTGCCGGAGAGGCTGTGCGGAGGTTTCTAGGGTCCCTTAACTTAAGCTTTTGGTTTGGTCATTCTCCATTAGTGGGCCCCGAGTGTGGGCAACTCACTGCATGTGGGGACCAGGGCATGAGAGGCAGAGCTGATGGAGTGCCAGTGGAGTCTCCCTGCCCCCAGTCAAGATGGCACCAAGGGGCGGTTCTTACAGAGCACGTGCAAGGCTAACAGGCTAATAGACAGAGGAAAAAGCTCTCCTATTCCCTCCTGATACCGGATTGGGGGTGAGACCAGGGGAAGGCAGGCACATGGGCCATGGAAGTCAGAGTGTTGGCAGGAGGAGGTGCTGGACAAAGGAGGCTGCCAGTTTAGCCTGAGGAAAGAAGGGATTTGTTGGGAGGTGGACCCCTCAAAATGCACAAAAGTTTAAGAAGTTACTTGGTCATTCTGAGAAAGCACCTGACCCTTCCCATACCCAAAACAAAAATAGTCCCAGAGGAACAAAGAAACACTCTCTTGTTCTTTGCTCACTGATTGGAACCTGCACTTGGAAAATGCACTGGCTTCTCCTCTCCATGGGCCATGTGGCCTTAGTGGTCACATGGCCCATGGTCTCCAGAAGAGAGTCTTTCTTTTTCTCACCAACTTGGTGAAGCATTGGCTGGTGCATTCATGTGCTACCATGTCCAGGAGCGTGCGACCTTGTGGCTTACAGCAGCCGCAGGCCATTGCCACGCGGGCTCCACACACAGTCTTCAGGAGGGAGCCTGAGGAGGGACAGCAGCATGGAATAAACTAAACTACCTGGATGACCACTTAGCAACTGCCACAGGCTCCAAAGGATGATGCTTTGAAATGAAGCATGAGCTCTGGGCACTGTCTTCTGTTTTGATCTTTCTAAGAACAGCTGGGTTTTGACGGGGAGATCAGCTTTCAGAAAGGGAATCCCCCATTCTCCCTGGTCATTCAGCATCTTTCCTTTCTCATGAGCCTCTGCCTCAAGAATTTGCCTTTAGTGGCAGTGGGCATCCATACCCCTATTTTTGTTCAGTAACAATACCGCCGGGAGGAGGTGCAGAAACTCTCCTGTACAATACTACAGATATAAGGCACGTGTAGAGGGTTAGGAATGCTCATAAAGTTCCAATCTTGAGATTTAAGAACACAGTCTGTGGTTGATCATTACAACATAAAACTCCCTTTACCCAACTACAAAAAATTTGATTCTATTTTCATTAATAAAAAAGAGAAAAGTATGTGGGGGAGAGACAAAAAGATTGAGAAGGACCTAGGCATAGGCAAACAGGTGCTGTTGAAAGCAAACAAGGTTACCCTACAGACTATTATGTTAAATGAACTGAGCTGTCCAGAGAAAGACAAATACCATATAATCTCACTTACATGTGGAAAGTAATGAACTAAATAAACTGGTGAACAAAATAGAAACAGAAGCATGGATACATGGAACAAACTGACAGCTCTCAGAGGGAAAGAGAGATGGTGGGCTGGGCGAAAGAAGGTGAAGGAATTGAGCAACACACACACACACATATAACACACATAGACACAGGCAACAATGGGGTGACAGCAAGAGGGAGACGGGATGGGGCTAGGTGGAGGTGGGCAAGGAGCGGATACATGGGGATGGAAAGAGACTTTGCTTTGGGTGAAGGGGGCACAGTGCAGTGTGAAGATGATGTTTTGTTGAGTTGTACACTTGAAAACTGTATCGTTTTGTGAACCATTGTCACTCCAATAAATTCAATTAAAAATAAAGAAATTAAATTTCTAATTATAATCCTTTCTACAAGGAAAACTCCAGATTACTTCACTGATGAATTTTATCAAACATTTAAGGAAGAAATAAAATCAAATCTAATCAAACTCTTTCAAACTACAGAGAGTGGGAATACTTTTCAACTTATTTTTGAGGGGCCAACATTACTCCCATGTCAAAATAAAACCACAACATTACAGGAAAATAAAAATATAGACTTATGGCCCTCAGAAATATAGATGCAAATATCCTTAACAAAATATTAGCTAATTAAATTCAGAAATTCATGGAAAGGTTCTAAATCCTTGCAAAGTGTGATTTATTTCAACAGTGCAAAGATATTTTTAAAGTATGAAAAGAATACATGAGAAAAACCATATGCTCATCTAGCTATAGAAAAAAAGCATCTGACAAAATTTATCACCCATTCATGACATAAACTCTTAGCAAACTAGGAATAGAAGGAAACTTCCCTGACCTTGTAAAGGGCATTGAGCTTCATACCATATCTACATAACCTCAAAATAACTTCATAGCAAACTGTGCAAAACTACAACTTTATCTCTAAGATTAACGATGTGGCAAGGATTTTGTTTTATCACTTGTAGTAAAATTCTATTGGAGATCAAGGCAAAAGAAATTCAGACTCATGGTTGCGTAATGCCGAAGATGGGAGGGATTTTCTACACCGAAGGCCTTGGGCACTCTTTAGCGCACATAATTTTATATCTTGATTTCTGTGGTGGTTGCGTTGGTAATATGCAACCATCACAGTTTTTGAATAACTGCATTTCACGGTTTTGATTATGCATTTTCAAAACTAGCCAAACTCTCCTGTTAACTGAGTATACATTATACAAATTAAACTTTGAGAAGGTTAATGTAATAATAAGACATCATACTGAAAATAAAAGGACAAGTTAGCAGAGATACTTACAATACACATAAGCAAAAAAGAATAATTGTCTAAGTAACTCCAAAAATCTATTTGAAAAAGATAATGAAATGTAGGTCAAAGGACAACATTTTGGAACACGTAAGTTACAAAAAATGACAGTGTGATATTACCTCTAACAAGAGTAAAGAATCATGAATTTATTAGCAGTCAGTGAAGTGAAAATTGAAAAGTGAAATAAGATATCGTCACATTTACCTCACGTAGGTCACATCGGAAGATCAGATGGTGTCACATGTCAGCGAGGAGAGGAGCAGTGGGGGCTCACAGTGTTACAGAATGTCTGAGACCTTAGTGGACAAGTGATACCTTTGGGATTACAAGGGACTTGTATTGCCTTGTAAGTTGATGATCCTAGATATGTACCCTTCAAGAATCCTTGATGTTAGTTTAAATGTACACAAACAATAGGATATATAAATAAAAATATGGTTCACTCATCGAATTGAGTACTATAGAGCAATGAAAATAAGGAAATCAAAACCCCATGGGACAAAGTGGATAAATCTCCAAAACAATACTGCGTGAAAAGGCACATAGCTCAAAAAGTACAGACAGTTTGATTCCATTTAGATGGATATGAAAAGGAAACCCAACCCTTAATATCACTAATGGATGCACATTCTTGTGGTGAAATGGTAAAGAAAAGCAATAAAATGCCTTTAACCAAAAGATACCTCTTAGGTAGAGGAAAAGGGATAGAAAGAGGCAGATTCTATGGTGCTAGCAATATTTTGTTCCTCATCTTAATGTTTAATGTGAATTCCTGCTCTTTTATTCTTATTTAATTTGTATGTATTGTATTAAATGTTCTCTGTGTGTTATATAACGCACTGCGCAAATTCCAAACCGAATGCCAGGTCATGTTATTCCTTTGACAGACACTTACAACGCTTTCTTTCTCACTAGGAACACAAATTATGCTGGCTAAAGATTACCTTCCTTATTGAAGATTTACTTTCACTTTTTCATTTTTCTTTTTCTTCATGTCTGTGAGTGTTTAAAACATAATAGGTTTGACTTTCAGTGGTTTCAGTCTGCCCTTTATTTCTGCTAAGGTAGGCTCCAAGTCTGCAATCGTGTTTGATTTTTCTCGTGAACAGACTTTTATCTCTTCTCCTTGACTTCTTCTTTTGTGACCTTTCAGCTGGCCCTGGTTACTGACTTATTTTTTCTTGTTTTCCATGAGGTTTTTTTTTTGCTCCTTTTTCACATTTTCTTATATTCTATTGTAAATGAAAATTAGTTTTGTGACATTTTACTCCTGGATCCTATACAGTCCTCTACAAAGTGTGAAAAATAGTAACTCTGTTAGCAATAAAGCAACACTTGTACTTATCTTTCCTTGAACACTTTTAATCTTCCAGACACTATATTATATTAAGCACTGTTTCATTAATTAAAAAATACGATTATATTGTATTATATAAACTTTAGTGATGAATATTGTGAACTCTAGAAAGGTTAAATGAAAACTTCCATAGTTGTCAGAAGGTTGGGATATATGTCTATCTGACTTTGCAATCTCTGCTCCTAAGTTCTGTCCCTTCTGTCACTCTGTTTAAGTTCTGTTTCAAATTGGAACTTTTGAATGTCCAACAACAGATCTGCTTGTTACTGGAAGAGCTTCAGTTCTGAAAAAAATAAATGAATAAGATTCCTCTGTGCCCCCTTTCGTCCTACTTATATATGGAATTTTCAGCCTCTGTCTAGAGTCTGAATACAGTTGGATTTGGGTTTGCGGGAGGGAAAAGTGTCAGTTAAGTAGTATTTTGCCTTCCTCACTGAGTCACTTGAACTTGAATAATAAAGATCCCATACTCTTCTGAGTATCTAGTTGATACAGTCTATGAACCACGGGCTAGATGGTAAACACTTTGGAGGTCCTTAGCTCTTTTCAGACAAGGCAGCGGTTTCACAAAGCTAAACCACATTATGAAGCATGGATAGATTTTCCTGAATCCAGATCCCTCTAGTTTACAATGAGCTCACCAGTTACTAGATTCTAGTGTTGAGTTTGTCATCAGTGATAGGAATTGCTAACTTTCTCTAAAAATCATACTTGACATTTGAATAAAAATTTTGGAGATTATATAATAGAAGCTACTAGAAATAGAAGCTACTTGCACCAGAGAGTAATCCTTTCATTGATGTTGAAATCTGGTCTTACACCACTTTGCTCTGTATAAATCCAACTCTATGTACGTTAATTATGTGCATATGCTGCCTTTTCAGCTAGAACATCGACAACTCCAGAGCATGGTTCTGACTTCCATTTCTCTTCCTGCTAATGAGTAAATAGTTTAGTAATTTGCCTTAAATAATATGTTAGGCAAAATTCTTTCAAGATGCTTAATATGAAATTAAGTCAAATTTAAAATATGTTAAATAACCATTGCTGAAGAAAGATAATATTTGAAAACTTAAATTATCTACATTGATATTTAGTAATATTTATGCCATATTTATGAAGTCTGCATATTTGTTATTTTTTCAAATCATGTGTAATGATCCAAGTTTTGGAAACATAAAAATGTAATTTTCAACTTGATACTTTTTTTGGCATAGATGAAATGCTACTTAATGCACTTGTCAAATAAATAGTGCAAAATTGTGAATTGATAATGTCACAGTCTCTCCTCACTTCTCAGATATTTTCTATTGATTATGCCTCACAGGCAGAGCCTCGTTTAAAAAGCTCATTGTCTTCATGGATTTCATCTGGAAAATCACAGACACTGCGGCCTATTTATAAAATAATTCAGATGTGGGTGATGATAACTATTTGCCAGTGATATTATAAGGACACTATTTCTTTGATGTTTTGCCAATTTTTATGTCATGTTTTAAAAATTTATAATAATCAACGATTTCTTTCAAAGTGGAAATATTGGATTCTTCATGTATGAGTAATATGTTCAAACTTCTATTTTTGGAAAATAAGAACTGTTAACAGATTCTCAACAGTTTCTGTGTGTATGTGTAAAAACATCTATGATGCATGAAGAGTAATAAGACATCTGGAACTTAGATAATTAAAATTATCTATGAATACTTTACCATAACCTCAAAAGTATATCTACATGTATTCAAGATACATAAGTGATCTGGGAATCAAGCCTTAAACTGTCCTGGTCCCTGGCACGTTTGAAATTCTACACTGGAAAGAGTGGCTGTCACAAAGGGGAAGAACCAAGCTGAAAGAAGCGGTAATTGTGACACTTTCATGAGACTTAAAGCAATCTAATTGTGAATTATTTTTACATTGCACATTTAAAATTTCCAGATTCAGGCCAGGCTCAAGAAAGGAAAATGGAATTAGAGTGAGAGGATCACAGCTGAGGAAGGAATATCAGTCATGCGTTTGTCATCCCTGTGTCTTTAAATATTGACGTGGAGTTCACACACGAATTAGGGATTTATATGAAGAAATATAATTTATTTTCAGAATCCTTTACTGTTCATTAGTATTAGAAATAGTTACTTAAGATCTATGTCACTTTATATTCATATCTGGAGTCAAGTTATTTAATAGAAAAAAAGTAATCCTCACTTATTTTAAAACATTCTGTTATACAAATTTTTTTATTTGTATGATGTTTTCTCTGTGGAAGACTAACCATTCCCTACAAGAACGACTTATAAGAAATGATCTGCATAATGGTGATTAGAATTTAGATGCCCAGTTGATGACCAAATCTCGGTAGTCTTGGACTGAATCCATCATTTCCCCTGCCAAGCTAACTGTTCTCTTCACTATTTTAGTGGATTGACATTTTCATGCAGTCAGCCGACAGCCAGGAATCTGGAGGAAATTTAGGCAACTTTACCAAACCTTGTAAATTACATATCTAGCCTAGAAGGGATGGCGGGGTTAGGTTCTGTTGTGAATCTGTTCCCTCCCGTCCATCCCTCTATCAGAACTGTGGACAATGCCCTCAGCCTCTCTTTGGGTGAATGAACGCCTCTCTCATCACTCACCTGCCATTCTCCAACACTGCACATTGGCTCCATGTCATCACCTGATAAATTAGAAAATCATCCAATTGCCAATAACATGTCCTTGAGATCCTACATTGCTTGGTCCACATTTGCCTCTTTCATCTGGTCTCTTTCCAGGCTCTCTCACCTTGAACTCTATTTGCAGCCATTGAAAATTTCATAGTTTCCTAATCACACCAGGCTCTTTCGTTCATTTTTTCCTCTGCTGAAAGTTATTCCTATTTCTTACCTTCCTTCACTATTCCCTTTCTATGACCGGCATACTTATTTTTTAACATCTAGATCAAATAAGTAAAATTGATAAACCCCTTGTGTGTGTCCTGTATACACATAGGTCTTTCACAGGACCTATGTCATGTCATTACACACATGTATTTACTTGTCTGTTGTCATAGTAAAATGAAAGTTACACAAGTGTAGACACTGCTTTATTCATCTTCATATATTAAGAAACTTGCAAAGTTTTAGAAAAGATTTGATGCTTAATACATGCTTATTGAATTGATAAATGAAGTAACAAATGTTAATTAATACCTGGGTTTTCAATAGGCATTTCAGGTGGGAGTCATATTTTTTGATTACTGTCAAAAGGCACTGTCTGGAAAGAAAAAAAAAAGCTTTCCTCAAAATTGGGTCAGAAAACATGATGGAGTCTTTGGGTGGTGAGAACACACCTATAAGATTTTATTTACCAATTTTACCCCAATTAATTTACTAAAATTTAAAAAACAGACACATAGACCAATGGAACAGAACTGAGAGTCCAGAAGTAAACCTACAGACACATGTTCAAGTCATACTTTACAAAGGTGTCAAGAATACTTAATACGGAGAGGGTGGTCTCTTTAATGGATTGTGTTGGGATAACTTGATAGTCTTCTGCAAAAGAATGAACTTGGACTCATATCTTAAGCCATTTAGAAAAATTAACTGAAAACAGATTAAGTACTTTTACATAAGACTCAAACTGTAAAGGTTGTAGAAGAAAACATAAGGGAGAAACCTCTTGCCATCAGTCTTTGCAATGAGATTTTGGATATCACACCCACAGCACAAGCAACAACAGAAAGCCAAATCAACTAGTGGGCCTACATTAAACTACAAAGCTTCTGTGCAACTGAGGAAGCAGTGAACAAAATAAAAAGGCAACCTGGGGTTTGAGAGAAAACCCCCCGCAAAATCTATAGCTGATAAGGAAGTGAAATATACAAGAAACTCATACAACTCAATAACAAAAGAAAAAATCAGTTAAAAATGGGCAGAGGACTCAAATAGACCTTCCTCCTAAGGATACATGAAGAACATCACTAATATCAGGGAAATGCAAATCAAAATCATAATGAGATATCACAAATATGAAAAAATAATAAGTGCATCCATCAATATACAAATGGATAAAGAAAATGTAATGTTCACAAAGAGTGGAATATTATTCCGCCATAAAAGAAACCCCCTTATTTGTGAACACTTTGATGAACTTTGAGGGCATTATGCTAAGAGAAATAAGTCAGACAGAGAGAAACAAATACCATATGATCTCAGTTATATGTTGACTCTACAAACAGAACTAATGGAAACAGAACACAGATGGGTAACTGTCCAGGGTTGAGGAGCGAGGGCAGGGGAAGTGGGAGGTGCTGGTCCAAGGGCGCACACTTTCGGTTACAAGACACATAAGGTCCAGGCTTGAAGGTAACAATATAGTATTGTTAACTATAGTCACAATACTATATTGTACACTTGAGCTGCTGTGCAAACAGAGCTTTAATGTTCTTGCTATAACAATAAGAAAATGGTAATTATGTGAGTGAAGGATATGTTAATGAATATTGTGGTTAACATTTTGTGGTACATATCTATCAAATAATCAATTGTACACATTACATTTATACAATGTTATATGTGTATTATATCTCAGTAAAACTTAAAAACAAAAGGAAACAAAGTATCCAATGTCCTTTCTGAGGCTCAAAATGTACCTGTGCTAGATAACATTTCGGAATGTTAAGGTTGAGTGCAGAATAAGTGGAATAAGCATTGATGGAGACTTAAGACACTTGATTTTAGTCATGGCTGTGGCATTAAATATCTATTTGATGGCAGACAAAATTATGGATTTCTCTGTGTTTTACTTTCCTTTACAAAGGACAAGAAGTATTGGGAGTTGGGGCCCCTCTGGATTGTAGTCTGTGGCCCTGGGATCGTAGAGGAGGGAGGGGTTAGGTTCTGAGGCTAGTCTGTCCCTACCAGGTTTCCTCCACTTCTCATTGCAGCAGAGCTTTTGCTTTGCCCTAAATAAACCTGCACTGTGGACACCTGTACTGCATGGTGGCCAAGGCCACCAGACTACTGCAAAGGGGTAGACAATGGCAGGGTAAGGCAGAACGAGAATGAAAACTCCCTTGCTTTAAGCATCTTCAGACAGACTTCACAAGTCTCTCTGTGCCCAAGATAGTGGGCAGTTATAAGTCACAACACTCCACCAAACCAGTTCAAAACAACTCTTTCTCTCCCAGGGGCTTCCCACCTTTTAAAGAATTTGTCAGCTTTGATATCTCTTTCCCCTCCACAGCTTTTATTTTTTATGAACTTATTTTGTAACAGGGAAACTACAGCCTTTGTCAGTGTGCCATTTTCAAGCGAGTCTATACTCGATCCAGTAATTAGCTATAAAATGAAAATGTGGATTAGGTTATGTCAAAAGTCCTCTCTAATCTTACTCGTTCTATGATTATATGGTACGAGGCTGAATATTTTGGTGGAAAAAAGGGAAGCGCACATGGAAAAACACAATTGTTTAATAAAAGAATATGGTCTTTGCAAATTTCAGAACTGATTCCAGTCTTGCCACTAACAAACTAAGTGGTCTTAAATAACTTTAAAGTGCCAAAACTCAACTTCCTTGATTCTGAAATAAGATAATATGTATTATCATGGGGCTATAGGGAGAATTAAATGAGATGATATATGCAAAATATATATGAAGTGATAGTTACTATTAATAGTCGCCTACAACAATTTTAAATTATATTTTTTACATCAGGCTTTTCTTTAGAGATTTGTGACATATACCTCCCATACCCCATTATTTGCTCATTCAACTCAGAATAATATTTATTCCAGATAAACCAATAATATCTCACTGGTATCTTCTCCCAAGTTAGCTTCTTAGTTAGGTCTATTTTTTCAAATAATGCATGCATCCATTTAGATATCAGAGTCAGTAAGGATATGTTCATTTGCTGTCACTGGAATTTTCCAGTTTGAATCCACACTCCTCTGTTTAAATATACTAGGTATTTTCAGAGATTTCCAGAAAGGAATTTAAAGCAGGAGATGGTGACTTTCAAAGTATGGAAATACAGTTATTCAGAGAGCTTAGTGGCACATGCAAACTCAAATTCACAAAATGAATGGGAGAAAAATCATTGAAAATGTAATGACTGGTAGCAGAGATATTTAAAATGAATGTTAGATTGTTCTGAAAGGTGTTAGCAGCTCTTCAAATGTATGTGAATAGCTGTGAGGGAGAGATAATTATTAACAGAATTTACCAAAAGGAAGTATCTATTATAATAGCTTCCACAGTACTAGTGAAAGGACGGGTTTTACAATCAACTGAAAAATATTGTGATTTGACGCTTGAGAACTCAGTCAGAAAGTAGTCTTGGAACAGAAATAAAATGTCTTACCTGGATATTTTCCAAATATGCATAAATTCTAAAAGTTGCTTCAGAAAAAACTGACTGTGGTCATCTTCATGCTGTGGACAGCAGAATATATTAATATTTATAGAGTGAATAGGAATGAGAACCAGATAAAAATAGGTCTGTAACTTCCTGCTGTCATTTAATTCACCTCTTTGATAACCCTCATCCATCATCTTTAATACGTTGTTTTAAAGACCTTACAAGAATCTCCTTAACCGTATAAGCATTCTTTTCAAAAGTAAAACAGAGAGCTGAGCTTTAGCTGAAGATAAACCTCAAGGACAGTTGAAAGACATCCTGATATCACCAAGGTCAAACGTTATTTCTCCTGGGTGGAAGGCGGTTTCTCAGGCACTTCATGCACATGCGCACGTGCTCTTTCCATTGAGCCAGGGACGCCATGGCAGCTAAGCCCGGACAGCGTGCCAGGTTGGCCTTGAAGACACGGAATGAATGCCTCCATTTCAGCTTTACCACATCTTGCTGCCAAACTTTAGTTAAGAGAATGTACCATTTCATGAAGATTAAATTGTACTAATGATTTACAACTACTGATTGCTATAAATCCTGGAAGTTATCAGATGGCACTGTGATCATTCTCCCAAGATGAGCGGGACCTACTCAACGTAAAATATCCGGCATGTAATCCACGTGTGCACGTGCACACACGTTCAAACCGTCACTCCCAGATTGATGCTGCGAGGTTCTTCAGGATAACCGTAGGCAAGTCTGCACAGAATGCAGTATGTCATCACAAGTGCACTATTTCACCACACGGTGGCGTTAAGTTTGGCAGCTGGGTGAGTGCCTTAAATGCTGGGGTGCATGTAATCTTTTATGTCAAAACACACACAATCTATTTTAAAAACTGCCTATTAGAGTTTCTGACAGAAAACATCGCAAGCAAAACCTTTACATGGCTTAAGGTCAAAAGTAAACTAATATTTATATTGGTTGTTTGGAGAGGAAGAATAAGGAAGCTAAGTTGGATTGGATAGAATGAGGTCACTTATAATACAATATGTTGAGTGTGTGCTGTTAAAAAAAAACTTTGTAGAAATGCTAAGGAACTTAAAAACATGAGGCTTATTGTCTAGAAATTTGCATCTGGAATTAGTTGAATGACTACATTTGAAAGTGTGATAGTGGTAAGACAATTTTTTTCCTATAATAGTAAAAGCTAAACTTTAGGCATGAAAAGGACAGTAAGAAGGGAGGAAAAATAAAAAGTGGAATCTGGAACCAAAAAAAGAGAGAGTAAAATTTCAACTGCAATTTGGCACTTTCATTTCTTCAGAAGTTAAAACCTAGGCAATTATATAAATAATATGACTTATTTACATCGTTCTGTGTGGCATAATAATCATTTTATAACTACTTTACTTGGCTTCCAGAGATGCTTTTGAGGGGAGGGGTTTGATCTTTGTACTATGGTAATTTACAAGGGAAAATTCTCATTTAAAGCATTTCAAAAAGCTGGAGAAAATTTTGAGCAGTTGTTTACGGATTATATCATATACTTTACTTTTCTCTAAAGCTAAAGATCATACCTTCATCTTAAGGAAAAAGTTAAAGTGTTTTTTTAAATTTTTTCACATAAAAATCTTTTGCTTGAATGTTCTGAGATTATTTCCTTGAGCCAGAAAGAAATATTGCATTTATGATTAATATCTACAATGTTGGCAATGCTTTTGATCAAAGAGAGAAAGAGGGAGAACAAATTTTTTTTAGAAAGACTCAGTCATTCACATCACATCATGTTACATCGAGAGGGGGATTTTAAAATTTGGAAATCTAGAATGACTTCCAAAGACTGTAAACTTGTTTTATAAAATAGTCTCATGGAACAAGAATTAGATTTCCTTATTTTATTAAAATACAAGCAAGTTTAAAATAAGAAAGGTGTATGAGATGAATTGAGCTTTACAATGTCTTTTAGAATTCTGAAGTATCTACTGAAGGGACTGCTTGTCAATACACTTGATTGAATTATAATAATCATTATGTTCCTAGTATTATATAAAAATAATATTATCAAGCCAAGTTTATGTTGTTCTACTAGGAAGAAATATCATTGTTTATAATTTTTTACAGCTAAAATTATGAAAATCACAGACAATTTTGACAGCACTTTAAAAATAGAAACATTAAAGAACATTTATTATCTCCTTATCATATAGAGTTTATAGAAAAAGACTAAAATATCATATATTCTATTATATCAATTTTATGACACTGATAGCTAATATTTATATAGTCCTGACTAAATATAGGACTTATTTAAGCTCTTTATTCATGTTTATTAATTGTGTTCTTATAATAACTATATTAGGTAAGTACTATTATTATTCACATTTTTTAAATGAGAAGACTCAGGCGTAGAGAATTTAATATGTCCAAGAGTAGACGTTTGAATTTGGGAGTATGAAACCAGAATTTTGGCTTTTAAGAAAGATGCCAAATTAGTAAATTTGATACTCCCTTATTTATTATGGTCAGAGCTAAACCTATATGCTCTAGGATGTATATATGAAAATAATGACCACCACTAGTCCTTCATATTAATTTGCATCAGGGGTTCCTCCTCCAGACTCTAAAAGCATAGTTATCTTTTCTTTCAATGCACATATTTCTATCAAAAATTTTACATACATTTTTTAATTTTCTGTCTCTTTTACTTGAATGTGAACTCTGCATTCTAGAACAACTACTGAGATATCTTGTTTGCCTCCATGTTACCAGTGCTTAGAATAGTTCTTGTCTCATGGTAAGTGCTCAATTATTATATGTTTAATGAACAAATGAATAGTCAGTGCATACAAGTGTTCTAAGACATAATTCTGAACTTTAAGTAGGTTCACTAAACTGTTTCTTCACTATATAGATCTTTTAAGGCTAATGCTATATATATATGGATATATGGCATGCAAAGATATTTATTCAATTAATCAATTATTAGATTTTATACATATAGAGCATAGTACCTGGAAGTAAACTCTTACAGATTTTAATAACATGTAATGTCTTCTCATTTGGAATGTGATGCTAAAACATCCTCGAAGAGCCAGGACTTGGGGAAATGAGACATGGAGTGCCTTTTTCATAGCCTATGTGGAGGCCGCCACTGCTCTTCATTGAGAGTAAACCCAGTTGACTCCCTTGGATACTCAGCCCTTTGAGGGTAGAGATCACATTGATTTTGTTCATTACACTAATTACTCATTTGCACAGGGCCTGCTGCACAGCAGTTATACAGGAAATATGAGTGAATGGTGAATATACAGATACCTAAGCCATCAAACATATTATCAATTTTTGCATAAGAGTGTCAGTGCTAGGAAAAGTTGTAGATGAGAAAAGGCATTTATACCCTTTACCCATAAATTATTGAATTAGCTAAGAGTTGGTGATAGTCATTGTAAAAGATAAAGATTCATGAGTTGAAGCTTGAAAAGTAAAAAAAGAACCCTGTAACTTAATTCCCACTCTGATCCAAATGACAGCTTGAGAAGCAGGCATTTTTTGACGACTATACCCTTTAAACCCAGAGGTGACTATATGCTTGGATACAATAACCCTGGTGATGACAACAGCTCAGAGATACTCTATTGGCTCTCATTGCAATACAGTGAGCTCTATGACCAGACTAGCTTTGCTCAAATCCCATCTCTGTTATGTACTAGCTGTAAGGCACTGGGCCATTCAAATAACCTTTTAAAGTACTTTTATTTATATGAAAAGAAAAGTAATAGTAATTATCACTTTTTTTTTCTCTTGAGCTATTGTGCATAAATACATGTAGAGCACTGATAACAATGCCTGGCACATCTATCATTGAACACCTATTATGCCCCAGGCATTCAAGTATGTGCATATAGCAGAAGAATACAAACTTAAGAAAAAAGAAAATATATTTCATATATATATATATATATACACACATATATGTATATATCTCTACAATTTTAATCTGTTGCTCTGAAACTCACTTCTAAAACTTGAGGAAGTCAGTAGCACGAGGTATAATGAGTTATGAGCTGTGAAGACTCACTGGCTGAGCTCAGATCCACATTCCCTTGCTCACCAGTCCATGAATATGATCTGGGGGAAGTCACGGGGGTCTCTGTGATTCATTGACTTATTTTTAATATTTACCACTTAAAATTATTATGAAGACTCAATGTGATAGAAATGTTCAAGTCCAAGCCATAAAACATATGGAGTTATGTGGACTGAAGAACAAACTTTGATGTACATGTAACTGCAATGTTAGTGATCTGTGAATTTATATCAGTGAGATAACTTTTTTCTTAGCAACATGAATCTTCTAAACAAGAGTAGAAATTAGAATCATATGTTTTCTCTCTTCCTCTGTGTTGAAATGAAAATGAGGATTTCAGCTTTATTTTGTCAACATTGAGGACACTGTGAAGACTTTTAGTTTTCTTAATATTGAGGGTTTTAGTTGTACTTGATAATGTTTCTTTGTCAGGGTTCAGGTGCAGAGCCCTGGGGCTCTCAGCACTGGCTGAGCTGGGTAACCAGTTCCAAAGGGTATTTCTAAATAACTCTCTCTTGGCCTCATTACATTATAGTCCACCTAGATATATTGCTTCCTAATGTACCATCTGACACATTTTATGATGAAACACCTCAGACCAGAGAAAAAGAGTCATGGCACTGGAAATCTGTTATCTGATGTAAATGACAGGGTGCTGGGATTCTTGCTTAATGCAGGTAATTGGAAGATAAAATCTGCCAAAATTTCAAAGTTCACTGCATACTGTGCAATTTGGGTTTGAAGTAACTCAAGACATTACACAGGGAACACAATTCATATCTAAGAGCATGAAACTGTGTCATTAAAGCATGGCAATTCCTTTCTAGGTAGTTTTATTATATATTATGAATATTAATCTGTCCTGATTGAAACTGTGTTGATGCAGATACAGTCTTCAAATAGAACAAGAGTTATGTTCCTTCTCTTGTTTCAGTGGTTTTCCTTTCACATTTTCTATTATATTCACTTTCTAGTGGATTCATTGATGGTATGAACATGATAACCTTAATAAATTTCTCATAAATAACTTTTCTAAGAGATCTATTGATTTATTATTATACTGAGGCTGCAGTAAATTGTTCATGCAATTGCTCTTGTCCAAATTGTTAGCAAGCATATAGATAAATATTTTATTACATTTAAATAAATATACTCATATGAACATATATTCATTAGGCTACGTAATTAGAAATCAGCAACAATCTTAAGGATAGGAATATTGTCCTTAAAATGATCAATTTGGAAATTAAATCCAATATTAAGAATTTCTTACCTTTCGAGATAACTTTCCTGGAACTTCCTTATCTTTCTGCAGATTAAGTTGAATACCAGATCTATCTTTCTGAAATATTTTGTGGCTCCCCAAAGAGTGATCGCTGAAGGAAAAACATGAACAATCATTTCCTCCCATAATACCCCTCAACTGTTTGTTTTCCTCTCTGACTTAATTAGAAACTTCATGTCTGATAAAAGTTTTATATATATCCCTAGTTTCATGTGTTTCTTATTCATTACTAAATGACAAGATATGACAAATACCTTCAAATGCATTAAGTTAGAAAATGATTAGATGTCTTTAGAGTAAACATAATACCTTGTAATAAAGAATATTTTACATATTTAAAGTGAGTTTGACTCAGCCATCTCAAAGCTAAGGACAGCATGTCTGGGCCAATGCCACAAAGTGAATGAAGGGACCACGGTATCAAAGAAGCAAGTGGTGGGGTGAAAATGTCGTGGGCTCTAGAGACAGATTTACTATCTCCATAACCTTATGCAGGTCAATTAAACTATTTGAAACTCAATATTCCCCTTTGCAGAGTTGGGATATTAATGTCTATGTCAAAGGATGGACAAGCAGATTAAACAGAAAAAATATTCCTTTATATTTCAGAAATTTCAAACAGTGTAGTATATTTTCTCCCTCTTTCTTTTTTGCCTGCCTGACTTCTTGACTTCCTTCCTTCCTTTCTCCCACCCTCCTTCCCTCCTGCCTGCCTTTCCTTCCTTCCTTCCTTCCTTCTATCCTTCCTTCTTTCTCTCTCTTTCTTTCTTTTTCTTTCTTTCCTTTCTGTCTTTTTTTCTTTCTTCTTGCTTTTCTCTCTCTGTGTAAATACTTGCTAATCATAGATTAATCAACGAATTAATGATTTACAATGTAAGAAATCTGCTTCCTATTTTTTTTGAATAAAGAGCTTTTACTATATGACCTCTTCTACAACTTTGAATTTTGATATTTCTAATGACTTTGGGTCATTAAAAAGACTGAATTGTGTTAATGTACTTTGTTTAATTATCTGGGTTAAACATATGAAGGATATCAGGAAAAAATACCTTATATTAAAAATTTGAGGCCCTTAAGGTAATGTATTCATTTATTTGGAAAATTCACTAAATATTTGGGACTACCTCTTTTCAACAATATCAGACAAATAGCACACTACTATGTCGGTGTCTATTAAATTTTCTGTAAATGTTTTCATTTTCACAATTACTATTTTTAAAAAATCCTTACTGTTGTTTTCTTTTCCATTTATACTAGCAAATCAAAGTTCTGCAAATCCACTTATTTATTCTCTCAACAAATAAATATGTTAGTTACTATCTTAGGAACTGTTATGAGCATACCTGTCATTGAAGATGAACATCAAGAAGCTGAATTCTTGCACATAATTACTCCTATTTCCTATTCATAAGTAGCTCGTGTTATTTTAAAGTATCTCAGAGCAGCATGTTTGTGTTGAAGAGAAATTAACCACCTTAACACCAAAAAAGAATGATACACAAATACTTCAAATTTGCCCTATGGGCAAAAGAAAATATCCTAAATAGTGTCCGACCTACAAATATTGATTCCTATCAGTCTAGGAATCCTTGCAAACACACATTTATGAACATTACTCTTTAACTGGAATAAATACATGTTGTTATTTTATAGGATAACTAGGTTTAAATATTCTTTATTCATATGTATAGTAAGTAGTCACAGAGATGTATTGTGAGATATTAGTCATATATAAAAAAACATATTCCAATGAGATTTTATAAATTTTTAGACCCAGGATTACTGACAGCTATTGAAAACATTTCTTTAAGAAAACTCAGTAATTAAGCTCTCCTTTAACACTTTGGTTGACTAAGAAATGCAAGATGAACATTCTAAATATTAAAATATTGATAATACTCTAGTATTCTACAGAACATTTTCAAATACTTTTGTGTATGCACATGTGTATACAAACACACACATTCCTTTGGTGTTTGCCATTTAAAACTTTCTGTAATACAGCTACCATATTTTTCATTCCAGTAAGCTTTGTAGCTAATAAATAACACCCTGTATTTATGTGCAAACTGTTATTTGTTGCTGACTCAACATAGGTAAAGCTACGTAGTAATTTGTTTTCCTCAACCAGTGCTCCTCAAGTTTATTGTTATTTTTCTCTCAGGAGAACCATAAAGAGGGAAAGTTAATCTTTATTACTTGGATAGACAAGTATAAGTTAAATTCTAAAACTAGAATTTTTATGGCCATGGGGGTTAATAGAGGAAAGTCACGGTTTTGATCAGAGACCCTCTATTGGGCATAAATGGACACCAATGGACCTGAGGGATCTATTCAATTGTCCCACTTTCCTTAAGAATTCCCTCCAGCCTGTAAAAAGGCAACTATCCCTTGTTTCTCTATTCAAAAATAAAATGAAATTGCATATACCGCAAAGGAGGTGTTATTTAAATATAGAAGAAATGTTTTATAAAAATTTTCAAGTTTAGACCTGGCTCGTGTAGCTCAGTGAATTGAGTGCAGGCCTGAAAACCCAAGGGTCTTGGTTCAATTCCCAGTCAGGGCACACGCCTGGGTTGTGGGCCAGGTCCCCAGTAGAGGGCCCTTGAAAGGCAACCATGCATTTATGTTTCTCTCCTTCTTTGTCTCTCCCCTCCCCTATGTAAAAATAAATAAATAAAATCTTTAAAAATATTTTCAACTTTATGATGCTCTATTAAGCTATGCATTCACAAAAGACAATAAAGTTATAGCACACCAATCTATATAAATGAAGATAACAAAGAGAGGCAATAAGAAAGAAATGCAGCAGTGAAGCTGGAACTTTGTATCCTTGGCAAAAATATATACTAAGTCCAAAAAGTTCTTTTTGGGGCATTGTATATAAAATTTGTAATACAGTCACCAACCCAAGAGATAAATAGTACAGATATTATTTCATTTCAAGTTTTCATTATTTTTTCCCACAAACCTCCAGAGGAGAAATATTCTGTAGAATTTAATAATTCAAACATTTAAGATCTAAGATTAAAATAGCACATTTAAGCCTTAATAAGGCGATAGGGGCTAATTTGAAATACTATGTAATTCAAATATCGCCTACCTAATTCCTCTATTTAAGAAAAATTGAGGACTAGGTTATTAAAATTCAGTTAATTAAAACCAGTGGTGGTGGTGGGACAGTGACTTAATGAATCTTCGCGTTTAGGAGTAAATAACACATTCTGAGTAACAAAAATAACTCTGAAGCTATTGCATTGGCCATTACAGTTTTAGGTATAGTAAAATTCAATTATAGGCCCACATTTAATTTTGATTTGCCTTGCCTTCTTGGAAAAATCATGCAACAGCTTGGTAATTCTTTTTATCAAGTCTGTTGCAAATTCATAAAAGTTTTTAGAGTGTTGGAGCTAAAATATGCCATAATTCTTACATGTAACTTTCAATAATAAACAACTTTATTTCACATAAGCTCTTTCTTTGGGGGAATTGCTTTCAAAAGAAGACATCTAGAGAGTATTGACATATTAGGGCATTTATTCTAGTACAGTTATTGGTTAGAATCAAATGCAAGTGTGTATGATATTATTATTATTAATTATTTATTAATGATAGAAACCAAAGTTAATTTTAAAATGTTGTGGAAAGTACTTTGAAGGCCTGAGAACTAAATAGAAGTCACTGAGGATGCTCTTCATGAATGATTTGTTAATAGAACACACTTTTTTTAGAATGTGTGGGGGCTCTCAAAGTTGTGACACATTCTTTCCACCGCTGTGACATGATTCTTTCAGTGAACCACGGTGACTTTGTGGTTCACCTGGTGATTTTATAATTGGGAGAGTAAAATTATGTAAAAGAAACACATCTTAATGTATTTCTTTGCTCAAAGTATATCTAAACAGTCATAACAGAGTAGGTTATAATATTGAAATACTTCAGCTGTTCTGAATGCACTGAAAATAATCAATTTTTTTCAAGTTAGCTAAATTAAATACTTAATTTTATTGAAAAGAAAAAGATTGATTTATTCTCTCTCCCCAGAAATATAGACAGGCCAGTTTTTACTGCAATGAATATAAACTATTACCTTAAAATTTATATAATAGAATCTAGCCTTTACTTTGCTCTTAATAGTTTTAATTTTACTTTGAATAAAGGCAATTCCGATTTATAGTCAAATGTTTAAAGAATAAATTAATACAAATTATCACAAGATTAGCTAAAACATTTTTAATAGTACACGTTTTCTTAAGAAGATTACTTAAATATTCTAATTAGACTTAATTCTTGAAAAGGACTCTCTCACTTTAATCAAAGGTATTCAACATTTTCTCTATTAGGAGAGGTCAGAAGACAGAAAAGAGACCCACAAGTACCCAGTTAGATCACACAAATCAATCCTGCTGATGAATGAAGAGGTAAATACTGCCTGCATAATTTAGATTTAAAAATACATGTTATAATTTTAAAGGAAGATTAATTATCTCAGTTTTTTCTTTCTTACTTTTATTTTTATGCTTTTTCAGCACTCTGAATTCTAAAATTCCTTGACAATTTAAAATTTAACCTCAATTTCATATTTTTGCTCTTTTACGTCCTTCTTTTTTCCAAATATTGATGTTCTCAGCATACTTAAGCCAGTTTTCCTAAAATCTCATCTACTTACTTTTTTTTTTTTTTTAAGATTTTATTTATTTATTTTCAGAGAGAGGAGAAGGGAGGGAGAAAGAGCAATGTATGGTTGCCTCTCACATGGCCCTCACTGGGGACCTGGCCCGCAACCCAGGCATGTGCCCCAACTGGGAATCGAACTGGGACCCTTTGGTTCCCAGCCCGCTCTCAATCCACTGAGCTACACCAGCTGGGCTCATCTACTTTCTTAAAGTTGGATGCCCCTTGGCACTCACATACTCAACATGTCTCAGACTTGATTAATGATCTTGTACTCCTAAAACTTATGTTTCTCTGACATTTATATTATTGATATTCAGCTCACCATTAAACCTGGTCAACATCATCTACTTCTCCCTCCCATGCACTCCCACATAGTCAGTCATCAAGTGCCACGAATCCCACCGTTTTCATGCCCTCATCCTAACACCTTCTGTTTAGCCCCACTGCCTAGGCCCAGGGGTGTCCAACCTGTGGCTTGCCAGCCACATGCGGCTCAGGATGGCTCTGAATGTGGTCCAACACAAAATCATGAATTTACTTAAAATATTATGAGATTTTTTTGTTGTCATTAGTGTTTGTGATTTAATGTGAGGCCTGAAACAACTCTTCTTCCTCCAGTAAGGTCAAGAGATGCCAGAAGTTTGGATACTCCAAGTAGACTTTAGCTCAAACTCTGTCAATCTTTCATGAGTTTCGGTAATGGTCTCCTTACTGTACTTTCTAACTCATTTTAAGCATACATTATTATTTATACATTATTATTTATTAAATGTCATTTAAATACTTTTTTTCCCCAACGAAATAACTTATTTTCTTGTTCTTCTGATAGCAAAAAAGCAACTTTATAGTAGAAGTTTTATAAATTAAAAAAGAATGAATAAATATCTGTGTTATAGTTCTTTTTCAAGGTTAACTACTCTAACATTTTAGGGTATAGAGTTTGGTCTTATATTTAAAATAGAAATATACTTACTGTAACAAAAATTAATATATTAAAATATGGTTTAGAAAGGTATCTCATTACCCTTAAAAGCAATGATAAATTTTATATCAAGGTATGATGCAATGTTTTATTAATCTATAAATTCTATGCCATATTATAATAAAATTATGTTCATGACCTATTTTACCATTATTTAGGAGGACTATTGGAAATTTGGTTTTATTGTGCCACTTTGTTTCTTTGGTTGTTAGATATCATGCTATGGTAAATGTACATTATCTAAGCATTTTTGAACAATAGATAAATTGCTATTATTATTATTATTATTACAATAAAACCTAGTCAAATACTTCTGATGACTCGTAGTACTACAACTGCTGGAGACTCAATTATTACTTATTGCATTATTAACTTATTATTCATTACCTGTGTTCCTGATGTAGAAAAACTTTATGAAGATTTCCAAATATTTAAGGACATATTCTTAGACAGATTACATAGGAAGAAACTTAAAAAAATCTGATAGACTTTGATATTAGAAAGAACACTAATAAATTTTGCTTATTAAAATAAATTATAACAGTACACATAAGCCATTATTCTCAAATAGTAAGCAAACCCTGATATATACATATCCTTCAATTTCCTTTATGAAATAAATGATTATAATTCATCTATACTAATACTTGGCAACTCTTTTTATTTTACTAAAACTCAGTAAGCGAATTTTTAATAGAAATAGATGACCATTAAAACATTGTAGAAATCTATTATGTTTATATTAGCAAGAAGAAAAAGAGTGGAATAACATATACAACATTTTCAGCAGTCAACTATTAGCCATCGAATTGTGGATGACTTATCCTTTCAAAATGTTAATTGAGTCAAGGTCCACATTATCCTTTTCCAAAATTCTGTTCTTCAATACTTTTGCTTTTGGGATGCTTCCTACTGATGATACTAAATGAATATATGTAATAAAGTTTTTTGTTCTTTGCATCAAATGTTAGACATCAGCCAATGTCCAGATGTACATGTGGAGACTTGCACATTCAGAAGAAGAATTAATGAATGAGTATTCAGTGTAAGATTTCATCACTGGAGTGTTTCTCCTTGCTCCTTGGGTGTGCTGTCCAAACTGTATGTTGGTTGGTAGAAGCCGCAGCCTGGCCATTGAGCGCTGCCAATCTTTAGACGCTCGCAGAAACACAGAGGAAATGTAAATGGCAATACACTTTATTAAACATTTTATTCTTTATTTCTTTCCTGTTTAGAAGAACTACGCAATATCAGCAGAAAAATATTTGATTTCTTATAGCTGTATTACATTTTCAAGGTAGGTCTTCAAAGAGTTTTGGGACAATAGTTACTGTGGTTTCTGTCAAATAAGTATTTGCAGTTGTCGTACCTGAGAACAGGTTTTTCTCATTGTCTTAAAAGCTTCCTGAACAAAGAAATGAGGAAGGAGTTTTTAAACTTACTATCCTGTGGAAATGTTACTAAAATTTTATTTACCTGGGTTTTATTAAAATAATAAAGTTGCCAAGTATTAGTAAAGATTAATTATAGTCATTTATCCCCTAATGGAAATGGAAGGATATATCAGGGATTTGCTTACTATTTGAATATAACAGCCTATGTATACTGATATAATTTGTTTTTATAAGAACAATATTCATTATTATTCTTTCTAACATCTAAATCATTTACATTTTTAAAAAGATTTTTATCACACTCAAACCCTATATGATTTTTAAAGCTCAGTTCTTTTTTTTTTTTTTAAAGATTTTATTTATTTATTTTTAGAGAGAGGAGAAGGGAGGGAGACAGAGAGGGAGAGAAACAGCAATGTATGGTTGCCTCTCACATGGCCCTCACAGGGGACCTGGCCCGCAACCCAGGCATGTGCCCTGACTGGGAATCGAACCGGGACCCTCTGGTTCCCAGCCCGCGCTCAATCCACTGAGCTACACCAGCCAGGCAAAGCTCAGTTCTTAATCAACATACTAGTATCATTCCAATTTTTAAAATTACTTATTGCAAAATAATTTGTTTTTTAAAATTGTGATCAGCACTAATAAGCTTTATTATAGGTAAGTTTAGTTGGTTTTTCCAGGATATTCTTGATATCAAAACTGAAAGTCTCATGTCCTGGAAAAACTGAGATGGGTGGCTGGTCATCCTAGTCACAGGTCCATGAAATACATGTTGCCATTAACACGCAAAGTACAAAATAGAACCAAGAATAAGATTGTCAATATGACCCATAAATGTTCAATTCACTTTAACGGGGCCCAATTTGATTTAATTATTCTGGTTAGGAGGGTACATGCTTGTACAAAGTCTGATTAAAGGGAAAAAAGTAAGTGCTGCTTGACATAGGTTATTATAATGACCAAAATTTACCTTTGTACGCTACTTACTTCTGTAAGAATTCTTCATAGCCACATATACTTAGAAGACAATCTTTGTGGGATAACTGGACATTGGTACAAGAATGTAGAATTTCTGTAATTAGGTCTTTGACAAGACAATTAGCTAAAAACAAAGGTTAATAATAGAAAGTTAATATGAGCTTATCATATATATTGTCTAGGAAAAAGTTTTTGAGCACAGAAAGTGATATGTACATTATGACCTATAGTAACAGTCTAGTTCCATTAAGAGGAATTGAAATGAAATGAATCTCATTTATTGGTTTCATTAGATTTAGAGATATTTTTGAAAAATATTGTTTGCATTTTCTTTGATTAGCTGTCTTCATATAACATAATAGAGCTAGGCATTGTGTTTGTGATGTTAAAATATTCGGTACATTGTAACTGGATAAAACATATTCTCTGCGGTTATTCTTAGGGACTTGGGAGATGTCAAAGAGATTACATAGTGAGTGATAAGTGACAAGCCAGGAGTCTAAACTGAATCTATCATTTCCAAAGTCTGTGCTCTTAATGATTCTAACTCTCCAAAGCTGATTCTTCTTCCTTTCCCAAGTAGGAGTCACCCAAGGTTCTGCCTTGGGCAACATTATAATAACCATAATGAATGTAAGCATATTAAAATGTAAAGGGCTTTGTCCTTTCATATTTACATTCCATAATCTCCTCCCCCCTAAGTTTTAAATGCATATGCACAACCATGCTGACTTGTTACAATATGTGTTTAAAACATTCAATTGCATTTCTCTGAGTAGTGTTTTGTTGGCAATTACACGTTTACTCTGCTGTGGCTTCTTTTACTGGTGCAACTTTACTGTAAAGAAAGATTTTTTGATACAAACTGGCTAAGAAAAAGTAGCACAAATGATATGCTGGATCTGCCACAATGAAAAAAAAAAGGAAGAGTACAATGATAGATTTCAAAATGTAGGTTTTTATGGTAGATCAAGACATTATTAAAGATGTGGTTGGATAAACAAATGGTAAAGATCTGAGGGAATTATGGCTTGTGGAAATACTTTGACAGGGAGAGAGTATCTTAAACATACCTCTGCTTGGAAATATTGAATGCAATAGTAAGAATTGAAGTTGAAAAAAAATGTAACCACAGGAAAAATCATGACCATAAGGACTTTGACAAGTAGGGGAGAGCATTGCCAGTATATGATATAGGGAAACATCCTCAACACACCAGTTCACATTAACTAACTTGATCCTCCTGTTCCCAGAACTGCATCCCCTATGCCATAAGGGGCATCCATGAATTCATCACTTCACCACAATCATCTTTTCATGTACATCAAAGACTTCGTAATCCAATTTCTACCTATTATTCCTCTCCTGTTCTTTGCTTTGATATGTCTTACTACCTGATTCATGTTTCTCTTTGGATGTTTTATTATTACTTCAATTTCAGCATGTCTAAACCTGAATTATCACCTTTCTCTTTGAAGCCAACCATTAACAATGTGAGTTAAATTTCTCATCCATATTGTAAGCCAATAAGTACTGTGGCTTTTTTAAAATAGATTTTATACCTGTACCTTAATTTCGGCAGCCAACATAATTCTTTTCCCAATTTCTTGTAGTGTCCCATCCAATGGGATTCTTCTCAATCTGTTGACTATATATAGAAGGCTAAGGCCCATTTGAGATTCTTTAATTATAGTACTCTGCACCTTAAATCAAATTTCATCCTTCTCTATTCTTTTACATTGCTTTTGAGATGTTAAATATCACTGCTTTTTACTCAATCTTACTTCTTCAATGTTATTTTCCTTAAACTGGGTTCCAATTCCATCAGTTAAAGTCTCTTTCTTTTATATATTCATTATCTCCCTGTAAAAGTTGAAATAAGTGGAACCTTTTCAAAATAGAGTTTGAAACGCCATTCCAGAGGAACTGCCTTGTGCATCTTGCTTCTTGAAACTCTGAACTGTGTGGACTGAGCCAGACCTTTGAACTGGGCTAAAATCAAGGTTGTTTTACAAACAGCTTTTGGTAATGCCAGCAGAACTGCAGACTTTCTGAGGATTATGGATGCTGTCTGAAGATAGAATCAGTAGCCCATCATGTATAGCTAAAGAGTAACTGAGGTTTATAGTACCAACAGAAATTCTTTCTTCTTTTTCATGTAATTATTTCTTTCCTTTCCTCATAAAACCGCTTTCCTTCACCCTGTGATCAGGACATTATATGGGTTTCAGTCTGACTCTGCTTCCTGACTCACATTTCTTTGATCACAAATAAACACTATTGTCTCTCATTTTCACTTTTGAATTTTAAGTTTCTACTCTATTCTAAATTGCTTTTGTCTTCCTAAAAAATATTCTCTTTCTATTTACTCAATAAAATTGTCTATTTCCACTCACTTAACATTCTCCCTTCCTTCCTTCCTGCCTGCCTGCCTGCCTGCATTTATCTACCATCCATCCCATTACTGCCAATCTTCTTTAAAGAACAGATAACTTCTGCAAACAGTTATCAATTATCCTTTAATTTTTACAAACTGACTTCTACTTCCTATACTTTGGAGACTAGATGACCTCATAATAATAGTTCCATCTGTGCATTACCTAAATCTAGAAAGTGGTGAAAGTAAGACACTGGCTCTAGAACGACTTTGGAGTTGGAAATAAGGACATGGGAATCAACTTCGTTGAAGTATAGATAAAGATTGTGGAACAGAGAATTCCTTGTTGAAGACCTGGTCTTCTGGAAGGATTCCATTTCCTCAGTTTTGGGAAAACAGAGTTCTCTTGAGATGAAAACTCCTTAGCCACATCCTCCTCTTTACTATCTAAATTTTATTATTCCTTAAGTTTCTAGGAAAAGCTTCTATCTTTTATCAAAGTCATTTTTGATACCGTGGACAGAAAAGGGGCCACATACTAAACCTGACAGGGTCAGGGCATGCTAGCATGGCGGGCCCTGAAAGCTTAGAGATCAAAAGTAACTACACACTGGCCTGGCTGGTATAGCTCAGTGGATTGAGCACGGGCTGGGAACCAGAGGGTCCCGATTCCCAGTCGGGGCACATGCCTGGGTTGCGGGCCAGGTCCCCAATGAGGGCCATGTGAGAGGCAACCATACATTGCTCTTTCTCCCTCCCTTCTCCTCTCTCTGAAAATAAATAAATAAAATCTTAAAAAAAAAAAGTAACTACACAGGATGATCCGAACATAAAACTTCTAAACTGAAAGTAGGCCATAGTGGGTAGTCATGTCGTAGGTCTGTAGTTTCCTTAACAATGGTCAATCAATGGGTCTGTCTACTGTCTTTTTGCATCTAAAATAACATACCTTTGAAATGTCAGAGTAATCTCCACTTCAGATCCCTCAGGGCACACCCAACACACCAGAGCAGAGACCACAAAACACCTCATTGTTATATTTTTCCCCAAATAACAGCTTCATATGCTGTGTTAATTATTAACTACACTATACCCTCCAATGTAAACAAATTATGTATCTCTCCTTTTTATTACTTATCCAATGTCAAGCAGGTTTCTCTGCTTTGCTTTCTCCCGCCCCCTTAACCTATCATCAGTAGATTTCATGCAACCCATCTTATGTCTCCTCCTTCAATTCTCATGCAGAAAATAAGCTGCAAGACTGCCATTCTCAGAAGCATTTTCTCAATGTGTTGAGATTTTCACTTCCCTGCAATTGTCATCAGTTTGGCTGAAATAAACTCATAAAAATTCCCTACATGTTTGGATGGTTCTTATGTAGATAGTACACTATTCAGACTTCTGTTCTTTATAGAATCTCTGTATTACTAGTAAAATGTTAATATAAAGTTGTGAAGGGAGTACAGTTGAAGAGTTTGGAATAGGCTTCTCCAAGATGTGCCAGTTTGGCATGCAAATTATTTGGAGCTGAAGGCAATCAAGACCATGGGGGGTCATGAGGAACATTTACTTCTTAAAGAATTTAAATTTGGGCCAGATATAACTTTTGATGACCTATGTATAGGACAGAGTAAGCACATATTTGCTGATCATCTGCTTGCTGTATTGTGCTGTGAATGACTTTCCTCTCCTCTGAAGCTCCAAGGCGCCCTAATTCATCCTTAGCTCAGAGTATCATATACACATCTTTTTAGCGTTCTCTCTGAACCTATAATGTATGTGGGGTCTTTGACTCTTTCATGTATTTGGTGGTCCCATATGTACATGTGCCATTAAATTTGGTCACTTTCTCTTCTTAATCTTTTTCACATTGATTTGATTATTAGACCAGCCAAAAGAATCTAGAAGGGTAGAGAAAAATTTCTTCTTCTCCCACAAAATTTTGACACCAAGATTATTTTAAAGTGAAAATATTTGAAAATTATTTGACCTTCTCTTATCTGACTAAAACAGACACTTCTTAAAATACAGCTACCATTCTTTGTTCTGAGCTAGTTTTCTGCAAATTCTGGGAAGGATACAGACTGTCTACCATTAGCATGTAAAAAAACAATATAAGCCTCCATTCTATTCTATTAAAGCTCTAAAGCATCCCCACAAAACGTCCAGCCTCATCCCCATGCACATTTCTACATTAAGTTGGTATAAAAACCTCTACCTCTAGGTATTCCGCAGATAATTTATTACTGAGTAACTCCTATGCATGTGTGAATAAGCCTTGTCTTTTCTCTGTTAATTTGGCTATTGTTAATTAAGCCACAGCACCAGCCCCACTTCAAATGTAAATAGAAAGAGGAAAAATTGTTCCTTCCAACAATGGCATATGCTACTCTGTATGTCTTAATGAAGGTGTCCTTTCTCTTCTAATTCTTCCTCCTTCATCTCTACTTCACCCTTTCCTCCTATTCCTTCCCCTTGTAAATACTTCTAATACCTTTGAGGATACAGACATCCTCTTTACTACTATACATCCCTAACACTAAACTTAATGACCTCATTACTTTACTGTAACTTCTCATAAAAGAAAAAAAAAAAAGGACTCTGGCTTGCCAAATTCAACAAAGGAATATCTGGAGAGTGGGAGAGAGATGTTGGAAATTAAATATTGTAAATTGGAAGAATAGGAGTGGTTTCCCTAGTTCACAATTACTTTCTCTTCTGCAGCAACTGAAGCCAACATTCTGATTGGATCAAGTAGCGGTACCACTGATTTTGGCTATGCAATCAGAATCCTGCTTTTAGAAATTTGGAACTGGACCCAACAGAGAGATTGAAATTTCTTTAGGTAGCTAGCCAAGTAGAATTTAAGCTTGAGAGCCTGGCTTTTCATATGTTCTGGAAAAGCAAGGGAAATGAGTCAGCAGAAAGCAAAAGAAACATGAGAAGCAATTATACAGAAAGAAGATGTGATGAGAAGCATAAGGAAATTTTGGACTACTTGTTTATCAGTTCCTTAAGTATGTTTGCAAATTTTTGCTGAATTCCTACTTTTAAATTATATAAGAAACTCATATATTATTTAAAAATGTGTATTCTTTTTCTGCTTAAGCCAGCGAGAGCTGGTTTCTGTTAGTTTCTAGCCAGATGGTCCTATTAATATTCTAACATATTACTATATTTATACTCACCTCTACTCAGAGCCTGGACTAGAGTAAGAAAGGAAATAGCCCCCCCCAAATAATAATAATAGTAACAATAATAAATCAATGAGAAAATATTTATTGGGTCATCAATAAATCATTATTGATTTGTCAAGAATCAACAGCTGATATGTAGAAATGTATTTAAGAGCAACTAAATTTTGTTCAAAAAAACTGATACTGTTTTGTAAAATAGTTGACTATAATCATGAAATAAAATATGAAACAACTTTAAAGACATTCAAAATAAAACTTTAGAGAAATAAGAGTTAGCTGGTGAATTTCATGGAATACAGTTGCCTGGGATCCATTCCCAGGGATTTTGAGCCCATGTGATTCAGCGATTGTGGTGGCCTACACAGGGCCAACATGATTCTATGTATCTAAGCCTATTTTACCTCGTTACTTATTTACATGATAATGACATAGCTGTTTCTAGTGCATTTTCATTTATATACACAGCTTTTATCTAGGATCTTTGAAATTTGATTTTTGTTGTTAATATTCTAAAAGCAAGTTATATGTTTGCTAGACTTGCTATTATTTTATAGCAAGAAAATAAGCTGTCCCAGGTTGAGCTATGTGAAGAAAGTTCTCCAAAAACAATAGCTAAACAAATGTTAACAAAATGTTTGCAGCTGTTCTCCTCTTACTTCACTTCAGGACAAAATACTAGCTAATAATACTACTTTTAATGATTTTCATCAGTGAATTCAAGGCTATGCAGCCTATACCAGCTTTATGTAGATATTTATGCTTATTTGCAAGGTTACTTACCATGTGGCATCAAATGAAGTAGTTGTGCTGAGTTATCAATAAAAATATTTATACTAAACTTAGTATTAGAAAAGAGTTGATATGGAAATGCTGTAGTAGTACTCCAGATCCTCCCCGAATTTGAATCAATGTTAGCTGCATGGTATGTTTCTCTGATTCTGAAAAATATATGGGAAAATAATACTTAGGAAAAGATAAAAAACTACACGCAAGGTTTTTCTACAGAAGATTTAAAAGATGAAAACAGTCAGCAGCCGATTTGTGGCACAGTGCTCGTAGGGCAGATTGGTAAAGACACCACAAATAACCGTAAAGGACTGATCGGCAAGCTTTTCCAGGGGCACCTCATGGGAAGCAATTAAGGATACATTGTCATTCATACCACATAAAAACCACTCTGTGCAATGGTTACTAGCTCTATTCACATTGCTTTTGAAGCGTGATCTCTTCCCCTTGGTTCTCGTTCATGCCTAAAGTTTTAAAGCTGGAAGTCACTCATCTTAATACAAGAATTTTGGTAAATAAATTTTGTTTATCAATTTGTTAAATACCATTTTGGCTGTCCATTTTCCTGAAAATTTTGGGTTTTATACATCTTTAGAGTTTATATGAGAAAATTGAGCTCAAAAGTCATTTATACATTCTGAATAATGACTTTTTGCTCAAATGAGCTAGAGAATTGCAAAATACTTTCTTCTTGGAAACAGAAGCCTTGAGTTTAATCCTGGCTCTTCCATTTAGTAGTTTTATAGTCAGAGGAGAGTTATTTGACTAGTTTCTTTGCACAACTGAGAATATGTATATCTATGGTAGTCCCCGTTTAACTGCGGTTATGCTTTCTGTGGTTTTAGTTATCTTAGTCAATCATGGTCTGAACATATTGAACAGGAAATTCCAGAAATAAACAACTTATGATTTTTAAATTGTGCCTCCTCTGAGTAGCATGATGAAATCCTGCACTGCTCTGCTACGTCTGTCTGGGATATGAGTCATTCCCTTGTCCAGGGCATCCGCCCATTAGTCACTTAGTAGCCTTCTTGGTTATCAGACCAACTGCTGGGTATCTTAGTGCTGTGTTCACGCAATCCTTATTGGCCTTAATACTGTTGCCAAAGTTCAAGAGTAATGATGTTGGCAGTTGGGTATGACAAAGAGAAGCTATAAAGTGATTCCTTTAAGTGAAAAGGTATGTATGTATAGGAAAAGAAATAGTAGGGAGAGGGTTTTCAGGAACTACTATAAAGGACACATGAACAAAACCAAGGGGGAGGGTGGAAGCAAGGGAGGGAGGTGGGTTTGTTTGCCTGGGGTTAGGGGGAGGGGTGGGGAGAAAATGCAGACAACTGTAATTGAACAACAAGAAATTAATTTAAAAAAAAGAAATAGAATTATAGATTCAGTACTATCTGCAATTTCAGGCATCCACTAGGGGTCTTGGAACATACATCTGTGGGTAACAGGGGACTACTATACCACATTTTAGAGTTAAAGTGCCAAGTTCCTAGTATTAGTTGTTAGCTTGTTATAGTAGCATATTCCTGAAGAATCAACACTGATATCTTTAAAGACCCTAATTCGGGAATCCAAATTGTTAATTACCATATTTTTTGGACTATAAGACACACTTTTTCCCCCAAATTTGGGAGGAAAATGGGGGTGCATCATATAGTCCAAATGTAGCTTACCTGGCTTACATTGGTGAAATATTATTTTATTTATGTTATTAAATAATTTACATTTTTTGTTTCAAAAATTTTTCCCCTATTTTCCTCCTCTAAAACCTAGGTGCATTTTACGCACCAAAAAATATGGTAATTAATTAATTAATTAATTAAATTGATTGGAGTGACATTGGTTGATAAAATTATATAGGTTTCAAGGGTACAATCCTATAATACATCACCTGTACATTGCATTGTGTGTTCACTGCCCCAAGTCAAGCCTCCTTCTATCACCATTTATCCTCCCTATATCCCCTCCTGCCTCCCTCAACTCCTCTCCCTCTGGTAATCACCGTAGTTCATTATATTGTTGTCTATTCAGGACTTTTCTTTTTACAAATAGGCATTGTAAATTTTCTTTTGTGAACCAGATAAAAATTAAAGATAAATATTTTTATGAATTTACTTGCTTTGTTTTGCATTTTTGTATGTGTGTCTTTCAGTTCTTCTAATATGGTTGAGTTCTTTAGGGCAAGAACTTTGCTTTTTTGTTTGTTTGTTTGCTTTATATTTGAATATTTCATGATGAACTAGTTATTGGGCATTCAAATAGCTTTTAAATTAATAGTTAAATAAATAATTCAAACCTTCAATTCCAAATGATGATTTCATAGGATGCTGCTGTAGCTGATAAATAAGCTAAAATTTATTTATATATTTATTATATTTAAAGCATCTATAAATGGATAGAAGTGAAGAGATCTAAGATGCAAATCTATTAAATTTTCAAAACATTCAGTAACCTTACCACCTGAGGGACAGAATTATATAAATTTTAATTGCTAATGAGAAACTGGTCTTTAAAAGAAGCATCTATCTTTATATTAAGAAGTTTATTTTCAGATTAGTTAAAAGGAGGTCAGTGATTTTTTTGGCAATATCCCTAGTGAAAAAAATTATTTTTCAGTGGACAAACACTCATGCATTTGTTCAAATTCCGGCATCCCATTCAAGGTAAGATTAAGTTATTGAGAGAAAGGTGAAGGAGGAGAAGATGGTGACCCAGTATTTGGAAGCTGAGTCCACTTGCTCTTGCCCCCAACTTCATACTTGGCTGATCTTCCAAAAAAAAAAAACAAAACAAAAAACAAAAAAAACCCTGAACATTTAACAGAATCTTAGCTGATCCGAAGTTTGGAAGCCAAGGAGTACAGAAGACACTTCACAACAGGCGGTAAGGAGATTTTGTAAGCTGAAGGGGAAAGACCCTGTGGTGGTGCCTGCAGCTGTGGAGAGGTAGTCAGAGACAGCAGCTTTGCAGCTCCCTCCCCTCCCAGAGCAGAGAACCCCCAGGCCTGAGTCAGGACTGACTTAGATACTCAAAGTCGGGAGATCCAGGCTATACACACACAAAGAGTGAGCAACATACCCATAGCAGCAGTGGCAAACGCCAACTGGGAGAGTGCCAGAGAGAAAGAGGGATTCCATCTGCACCTGGGTTGGGTGAAGGGGGATGGCTGTGGCCAGCTGTGACTGTGAGAGACTCCTGTTTTTTTTTTTTTTTTTGAGAGGTGATGTGTACAGAAAGCCAGACAGTAATTCAGTACTGCAGTGGGAGTGCCTGGAGAGACTTTTTTTAAGGGGAGCTGAGGCATGCTGGGTAGGGATCCTGTGAGCAGCTGCTCTGCCAGCAGGCATACAGGATTGAGGGCGTGGTTTGCTCCCACTGAGTGCAGCTGGGCAGAGAGACCAGAAAGGTGCACAGCAAGGGGATGTCTCAGCCCAGCCTGGCGCAGCTGGCAGCATAGAGGCTGTGCAGAGTGAAGAGTTCAGGGCCTCTGTCTGCTGCAAGGTCAGTGGGCTGGGAACTGGATGATAGGAGTTGAGCACCTGAGATTATTTACAGCCAAACAGAGCCCCCTTCCCTAGTGGGAGGTCAAACCTCCAGGAAGGGAAAGACACACCCAGCCCCCACCTCCTGCAGGATCGAAAGCATCACTAACAGGGAAGTTCTACAAAACAGACAGGCACAACAGGCTCAAGAACCCCCTGAAGGGTGTTTCCGCAACAGAAAAACAGAAAGAGAAATTCCTAAAGGGCCCATTTTTGAACTTCTCTCAGGGAGACTACACCGATTCCTAGGGCCCTATTCCACTGAAGCCAGCAGAGCAGGGAGATCAGAAATTGGTACAGCAAGGGGGAGTCAGGACCCTGCCTAGCCTTGGCTTGCACACAGAGCTACTCTCAGCACCAAGCAGTAAAAAGCTGAACCCCTTACACAGATTGGTCCAGCTAATTCATCAGAAACTATACATTATTGGAAATAAGCTTGGACAGACCAAAACAGGTGGTCAAGGAGCAGGGGGAACACACCCACAATTTTTCCAGAAGACTAAACAGCGCCTCTCAGGTGAGACCCAAGGGTCCTACCCTCCCAATTGCAACAGAAGGCTCCTCTAGAGGCAGGTGTTGTTCATACAGGCAAGAAGTTGGATGGCCCACCAAGGACCTTGAGCTGATAAAAATCCAGAGATGGATCCAGAAAGAGAAGACAGAAGGCAAACACTAAACTCTGCTGAGGTGAATTCCATTATTTGCATTATTTTTCTTTATTTCACATAGTTTTTTAATATTTCCTCTTTTGCTTCTATCATATCCCATTTGTCTTTTATTTTTTATTCTTTTTATTTAGATTTTATACTATTTTTTATTTCATTCTTATTTCAAATCTCACATTGTCCCCTTAGCTTGTCTTACTCCATTTTACCTTCTTCCTGCCCTTTCTTATTTTCATTGTAAATTTTATTTTCCCCCACACTACACCTTGTTCCTGTTCCTTACTCTGACTATTTCTCCTCCCTCTATCCTCAGAAAAGTGCTCTTCCTTCCTTTAGTCAGCCCACTTCCGTTTTCCCCTTCTTATTCTTATTTTCCTTCCACCTTTAAAATTGTGACTTGTTTGGTGTGGATATCATGGTTATTGCTGCTCTTTTTCAACTGTATTCCTATCTGTTCACTATTTTTGAAATTTCAAATTTCATAGGTTACTCTCCCCTTGTCTTACTCCATTTTGCCTTCCTCTTGCCCTTTCTTACTGGAGTTCGGAATTTTATTTTTTCCCTTTTCTTAGCCTGGAATATATTCTTTACTCTTATTATTTCTCCTTACCCTATCTCCTCAAAATCATTTACTTTACTGTAGACATCTCATATTCTCTTTTCTTTTTTGTATAATATTCTTATTCTATTTCTGCCTTTATTAATCTTTGCTCAGTTATCATTTTTATTGGCCCTGTTGTGACTTTTCAGCAATTTTGTTCCCTTTGGTTCACTACCTTTTTAATTTTACTTCAGAATTCACATTATATTCTTCCCTTTTCTTAATCTATTTTTCCATTGCCCATCCTTATTTTTGTTGTGTTTTAAATTTTATTTTATCCATTCTTTGCCTTGTTTCTATTCCCTACTCTTATTATTTTCCCCCTTCTTCCTGCTCAAAATAATTTTTCTCTCCTTTAGCCATCTGATAATCTTTTTTTTCTATCTTATAATATTGTTAATCTCCTTTTACCTTTATTAATCTTTGCTCATTTGCTGTTGGTATTGCTGGTGGTGTGGGGGGAGGTATTTTGCTGGGGAGGGTTTGGTTTTTCTGGGTAGTATTGCTTTGTTAACCAGCTCCTGTACAGCAGCACACAAGACGTGGCAGGGGTTGGGACTCCCAGGCAGCCAGCAGGAGGGGAGATCCCACCAATGAATGATCCATCAATAACCAATGCCCAACTACAATAAGAGAGCCCATATAAACTGAATAAAGGGAATCCCTAAAGCTTCCAGATCAGGAGATAAGGGACTACCCCACTGAGTCCCACAAAACTCCTACCCCAGAAGGCCACCCACAAAGACAGGCAGCCAAAGCAGAGCAATCTGAGATACAGAAACAAATAAGAAAAGTCACTTAAAATGAAAAGACAAAGAAATAACCCCCAATGAAAAGGAAAAGAGAAATCCCCAGAAAAAGAGCTGAGTGAAATTGAGGGAAGCAAGCTATCAGACATAGAATTCAAAATAATGGTTATAGGGATGCTCAAGGAACTCAGAACTACAAGGAACTTTATGGGAACTACAAGGAATGTAGTGGAAACTATAGCAGTATGAGAAAGGACATAGAGAATATGGATAAGAACCAGGAAGAAATGAAGACTTCAATAGCAGGAATCAAAAACAGGCTAGATGAAGCAGAGGGCTGAATCAGCAAGCTGGAAGACAAGGTAGAAAACAATACCCAGACATAGCAACAAAATGAAAAAAAGACCCAAAAATAATAGCATAGTTTAAGGGAGCTTCAGGACAATATGAAATGTAACAACATTTGCATCATAGGAATATCAGAAGGAGAAGAAAAGATGCAAGGGGTAGAAACCTGTTTGAAAAAATAATGACATAAAACTTCCCTAACTTGGTCCCAATCACTATGAACCCAAAGAGGCCTATTCTAAAACACATCATAATTAAAACGGCAAATTTGAAGGACAAAGACAGGCCCTGGCTGGTGCAGTTCATTAGGTAGAGTGCTGGTCTGTGAACAAAAGGGTCCGTGGTTCAATTCCCACTCAGGATACATGCCTGGGTGTGAGCTAGGTCCCCAGTAGGGGGCAGACAAGAGGAAACCACACACTGATGTTTCTCTCCCATTCTTTCTCCCTCCCTTCACCTCTGTCTAAATATAAAATAAATACAATCTTTAAATAAAAAATAAATAAATAAAGACAAAGAGAGAATCTTAAAGGCAGCAAGGTAGAAACAGCTAGTAACATGCAAGGGAGCTCTGAGAAGTCTATTGGCGATTTCTCAACAGAGACACTACAAGCCAGAAGGAATTGTCATTAGAAGGAGAAGAAAGAGAGAGAGACAGAGAAACTGAGAGACAGAGAGAGACAGAGAGTGAGACAGAGAGGACCACAGGTATGGAATAAATGGCAGTGAATAAGTACCTATCAATAATAACCTTACATGTAAATTGACTAAACGCACTAATCAAAAGATATAGGGTAGCTGAGTGGATAAGAGAACACTACCTGCATTTATGCTGTCTACAAGAGATGCAGCTCAGAACAGAAAACCTACACGAGCTGAAAGTGAAGGGATGGAAAAAAATATTCTAAGCAAATGGATGTGAAAAAAGCACAGGGGGAGCAATAGTTATATCAGACAAAGTAGACTTCAAAATAAAGGCTATAAAAACAGACAAAGAAGGCCACTACATAATACTTAAGGGAGTAGTCCATCAAGAGAATAGAATCATTGTAAACATACATGTACTCAACACAGGGGCACCTAAATATGTAAGGGAAATCTTAGAGGATTTCAAGAAAGATACTGACAGCAACATAGTCATCATAGGGAATTTTAACACTCTACTGTCAAAAATGGGTAAATCTTCTAAACAAAGAATCAACAAGGATATTGTGGCATTGAACAACACTCTACATCAAATGGACTTAATTGATATATATGGAACATTTTATGCCAAAGAAGCAAAATGCATGTTCTTTTCAAATGCACATGGAACCACATTTCAAAGATAGACCACATGGTAGGACATAAAGCAGGGCTCAACAAATTTAAAAAAGTTGAAATCATATCAAGCATGTGCTCAGATCACAATGGCTTAAAACTAGAAACCAGCTTCAAGGAAAAAATTCAAAAACATTCAAATATATGGAGACTGAATAACATGTTGTTAAATAATGAAGGGGTGAACAATGAGAATGAGAAAGAAATCAACTTAAACTACAAACAAATAGCAAGGGCAGGCCTGAAATTTTATGAAACATAAAACTTTAATTAAATTTAAAAAAGAAAAAAAGAGAAAAAAATCATTTGACTATAAACAACAAAAACAATACCAGAAGTTGATTAATGATCAAAGTTTTCATAAATTTATACATTTCATTGTTAAAGATTATAGAACATTTTATGTGCTATATTAGTCATTTCAATAATGTTAAAATAGACAAATTTATACAGGTACATAGTTTCAAAATTTAATGAAATAGCAACACGTACTTTTTTACTTTGTCACAAAAGGAGGCCAGACTCATATTACTTCCTTGAGGTACTTCAATTAGCTGAATAGAACAATCTATGGGCTTAAAATAAAAATTTTAAAATTAATTTAATTGGTGTGGTAAAAAGATGAATTCAGTTTTTATTATTTTTATCTTGTTTTAAAAATTCATCCTGTTTTTATTTTTCCATTTTTTATGAAATGATACATATAGAAAATTGTATGAATATTAAATATATAATTTAAGTTTTCAGAAAGGTATACAACTGTTATATCAATATCCCAATCAACGTATGGAACGGTTTCATCAGTTTAGAAAGTTCCCCCACATCTCCTTTTGTCAATCTGTGCATCTATTTGGTAACTACAGTTATTCAGAGATCTATCACCATAGAGTAGGTGTATATGTTTTTTTGTTTCTGGCTTCTTTCAATTAAGTGACATGTATTTTTAAATTTACTTATGCTGCTGCACATATCAATAGTTCATTTTTGTATTGTTGGTTAGAAGTGTACTAGTACATAAATATTCTACAATGTGTTTGTCTATCTTCCCTATTGATTGACATTTGGGTTAAGTTTTGGGGTAAAAACTTACCCCAAAAGAATAGTTTTCTGTAAAGAAAACTATTAACTTTCATATGAAAATATTTATATGCACATGTGTTTTATTTCTTGTGAAGGAATCCATAAATGACTGTCAGGGTAAGTATATGATTAGCTTTAAAAGAACTCATTTTTGCTTTATGTGTTTTGAATCTATTATTAGGTACTGAATTTCTTGTCTTTCTGATTGACCTTTTTATTATTATGAAATGACACTTTTATTTCTTTAATAATACTCTCCATTGAACTGTTCTTTTCCTGGTACTAATAAGCACAACTTTCTTTTGCTGGTTGAATGTTAAATCTTTTTATTTCTTTTATTTTCAACCTATCTGTGCCTTTGTGTCTTAAGTTTGTCCCTTGTAGACAGTAATAAAGTCTTTTATATTTAGTTTGATGATTTCTCCCTTTTATTTGGAATGCTTACCCTATTCATATTTAGTATATTTATAGATATTTTTGGATTTAAAATGGCCATGATAATATTTGTTTCTATTTGTTTTTTTCTATTTTATTTTGTTATTTAATTTCTTCCCTGCCTTTTTGACCAATACTTTCCCTTCTCTCAAGGACTGAAGTCCCATACTGCCTGTGTTCGATGCCTGATATTATTTACTTCATGTATTTTTGTCTAACTTCATAGTTGCTTTCAGTACTAAGGGAAAGTTTAGCACTTGTTATGTTTTAAAGGCCAATAGTAGATGTTCCTAAAATTCATTGACTTTCAGTTTGGATCATTGATGTGCTACCTTCTTCTGCAAGTGCCTCCGACAGAATTAGTTGTGTCTTTTCTGTGAACTCACCTTCTCTGTTATTTGCTCTTACCTTCCCTTAGTGTTTGCAAATTAATTTGAGTAATATGCTATTCCTGAAATCAGGTATCATGTATTTTCTTCTTTGGACTTGTTATTCTTAGTTTATCATGTATATTTTAAGAATACAGTAAATCATTGTTGAATAAATGAAGAATCATTTTGCCTGGACCTATGAATTACAGCTGCAATAATATTTCTTCTTTGTACTATTTACTTCATTTCTCTTGTGTCAACACTTGGCATAAGCAGAGAAAAATTCAAATATTGTACAAGAAAATATATAGTTATTAAAACAACTGGAAAACTACTAATGAAATCACTAGGATGAATTGCACAATAATTACTTAATTTCCTACTCTTGGAATGATCCCAATAGAACCTGCCTGCCAACAGTATAATTTAGGAGCCTCTGAGTAAAGGGAAATTTCTCCTACTAATAATAATCTAAAGTTTTAATTCATGATAATGTGACTCAGAATCTAAATATAATGAAATTTATGTGTTTTTGTGTGTGTGTGTATAATAACATGACACAATAAGAAAATACTATTATTGAAACCTCCAACTGTGATATTTTTATTTAACAAAATGTAAATACTATAACATTTTATTTATATTTGATTAAATGGGAACTTTAAAAATTATATTATAAAATTTTATTTGTTTTTTCTCAAAAAAAATAATTCAGGAACACAGAATTAGTGAGTAATAAATGATTTTCAGATATAATATTAATACATTTCTCTATTTAAGGTAGGTATCCTCATCACTAAATTAATCCAGCATATTATTAAATGATTCATATTTATATTTTTAGATTAACATATCTGACACGTACCTCTGTGTTCTTTGGCCATGAATGTTCCCACATCCTGGGTAGGAAGGAATCTTTAAAGAGCATGAAAGGTGATTCCACAGTGTTTGTATTTCTATTCCTTTGATTCTCTTCTTTTGGCATGAAGTCAGTTGAGAAGGATGGATGTATAGAAGGAATGCTACTCTTAAATCCTATATGGTAGTTATGATTTTTATTTTCCAATTCCTTTTGTAAATTTATTTTATCCAAACTAGTGGATGATGGAGCTAAAATATTGCATCTGTAATCGTCAGCGTCATGGCGTTTTCCTGTGGAATTTCCCAAAGAGCTTTCTTTATTCATGTCTTGAGGATTTGGAAGCACAGAAGGCCTAAAACCAATTACGGCTGTTTTCCTAACTTGGTAACAAGAGAGTTCTGAGCTTTTAGAATTGAATTCATTCAAGGCTATTTGCTGTGTTCCATCTAATGAATGCTTTTTTGAGTCCCAGTTAGGTGAACTGGGCACAAAAACAGTGTTTTCTTCAATTTCACTCTGATAAAGTGGAATTTTATTATTGATTTCTTCTACTAGCTGATCAAAACCCAGACTGACTTGGCTAGGAAAAGGGGGTTGATTTATGGATTGCCATTCCTGGTGCTCATGCTGTTCTTCATGTGATTCCCTGGGATTTAGATCTGTTTTCCAACAATACGCCATTCTTTATTTTATATAACTGAGAGGCTTTACTCTGTTCCAAATAGCTCCTTAATGATATTATAAAAGGAGAAAGGAATTTTCCTAGAAAAATCATAAGAGGGAACAAAAGTTATTTGATTATTAATAATAAAAGCTTACAAGAAAGAAATACAATAAATAAATCTGAACAATTGTTTTAATGTTTCTCCTTAAATTAGTGAATTAAATAATTCCTTGAGTAACCTCATCAAGGGGAGTGTTGATTTGTAAAATGCCTGTGATAGAAAAATAAGTTCACCTCAATTGTGACGGGAGCTTCATGAATCAATTTATAGTCAGTATTCCCCTTTGTATACCTTTTGTTATTTGCCTATATCATCATTATTTCCCTCTGAAGTCAGTCATCTATATCCATGCTAGCATGCTAAAGTCTTTCTTATTAGCTAAACACTGTCTTCTTTATCAGCAGTTACTCCATCCGTAGACATGGTCTTAAACTTATTTTTCCCTCCATAACCAGTCAACTTGTCAGATTGTTAGACCCTTTCCCCAAAACTTTACTAGTAATTGCAAATTTCTTGCATCACTTCTCCAAAATGACTTTCATTAAGTTCATCAGTAAGCTTCATGTCAGGAAATTCAACTGGCATGTATCAGTCTCTGTGTAATTTATCTCTGCAACTTTTGATTCTATTTGCTATGTTTCTTGTTTTAAAGTTGATTGCTTTCCTAGGTTGGCTCTTCTGACACTATTCTCTAAGTTCTTCTTTGTTAGCTTTTTCTCAAAAACTCATTTGGACTAATATTCCTTTTCCAGTTGACTCATCAGAGCTTTTTTTTTCTTCTCAACGATTCTCCCCTTGCCAGTTATTTTCTACATTTGTTAAATGTATAAACATTTATATATAACATAAATATGGTTAAATGACCATTTAAACCATATGTCAATGACTCCAACCTAGACCATTTTTATTGTTACTTACTCAGTATCCTCACTTGAATTTTTAAACCTGCAAAAGAAAGTCCCAAAATTAAATTATAATTCACCCAAGAACCTTCTCCTAGTCTGGTGTACTTTGTGACAGAAAATGGCCCAACCATCCACTCACTTGTTTATACCAAAAGCCAGGGTTTCATTTTTGAATTTTCCCTAGCTTTATTCTTTTATATTCAATAAACCACCAGTTCTTGTAGAAAATCTTTCTTCCTTTCTCTGTCTACCACTACTGTAATCCTAATCTAAAGCTTTCGTTTCTCACCTGTAATGTCGTTTTGTCTCTGAAACAGCTTCTACATTTTCTGTAATCTCTTCTTGTGCCCCGAAAACATTATTAAAAATTTAATGATATATTTAAGAAACTAACCCAGTAGCTCCCCAGGAAATATCTTTTCTGTGGTTTTCTGCTGTCTAAAGATAACATCTACTATGTATAAATGTAAGATTTTTCTTCCCCATTAGCTCATTAGACCATTTTAGTCTTTCTCACTTATAACACAATTCCTAGTATTTTGCTTCACTCAAAAGTTGTTGCTCATTTGTAGTTGTTGAAAAAATGATTTAATAAATCTTAAAAATTATAATTTTTAAATTTTATAAATTATAATTTACAAATTATAATTTGAAATGGAAAAGTATTTGCAGACTTATTAATTTCTTTAACAATTATATGGTTGTGTGTTAAAGACAAAAAATTTTAAAGGATAAGTATAATAATGTTTAACTATTAAATATGATTATCAATGTGTTTTGCAATGGCGATTGATTTTTTACTATATTGGCACTAAAGATTTACTTAGAATGTATAACCCTAAAGAATAAATAGGCATGACCATTTGGGTTTGCTAGGAGAGGAAATGGTACCCTGGGGGTGAGGTCTTCATTTCCCCAATTTTGTCAGTTGCTAGGCAGCTGTGGCTTTCTGCTTTGGTGACCTTTTTTACCTGCACCATTGTCTTTGCTCTGTCAGTTCTAACTGCCTGGACCCTGGAAGCAGACTGCAGACAGAGGTTTGAATCTTAGTGCTACAATCTACTAGCTATGGAAGCTTGGATGCTACTACCATAGTGCGAAATTCCTCCAAATTGAAATTAATAGAGAATGGTATAAGAACTACATCTCTAAGGTTGTGGCCTAGGTAAACACAGCTTGCCTCCTCACACAACCATGTCAAAATCACAACTGAGCTATAGAAAAACTGTCACTCAGAACTAGCAGAAATTGAGTTGAATGAGGGTCCTGCAACCGCAGAGTTAAATAAGAAACCAAATCCCTCCAGACTGGTAGGAGGGACAGAGACACAGAGATGTGGAGACATGGAATGGGGTGGTCCCACACCCACTTCTAACAGTTAAAAATAGGGAGGGATATCTTGGGAACAAAGATACCCAGTCCCACACCAGGCTCTCCCGCCCAGGGTTCCAGTGGCAGGAAGATACATCCCCATGGCTTCTGCCTGCATAAGCCAGTGGAGATTGAGTTGGTGGAAGAAACTTCCGGATCCCCAGGAAGTTCCTTTTAAAAGGCTCACAAGAACTTACTCAGAATCACTTCCACTGAGCTCCAATACCAGGGCAGCAGCTTGAAAGGCACCTGAGGCATATGGGGAGGAACTGGAGTGTCTGACATCAGGGCAATGGCTAGAGGGCAGCTTTCTCCAAGACAGCACTGCTGGAAGAGGCCATTGGTCCTTTTCTGAGCCTTCCCTACATCAAGCCACAGAGTGCAGAGGACATAATACCTGAGTCTCCATCAACTTGGCTCACACTGTTGATTCCTTGAAACTCTGTCCCACTCAACTTACTGGCTCACCCAAATGATTAACAATGGCTTTTCCATATAAATGACTTGTTTTGGCACATGCCTCTGATTTTCAAAAATCCTCTCAAACAAGCAGCAGCTGGCCTCAGTGAGCCCTGTGCCTTGCTAAGTGGCCCCAGGCCTCTTACTAGCAGTAGCTAGTTCACCAGGCAATTCCTTGGTTCACAGCCTGGTCTTGTTAGGGAACCTACAAGCCTAGCACAAGAAACAGCCAGCTGCTGATTGCCTTATAGCTTATGCCAAGTGGCTCCAGACAGAACACAAGGGGGCACCAGAGTGCTGCTGAAATAAGCCTTCCTCTGTGGAGTGGGCCCTTGCACAGCTGATCCTCCACAGAGGGCAGAGATTAGTGATCAGTGGTCACAGCCAGTCCTTGCAGCTGAGTGGTCTGTGTAAATTCCTCTCATTAAACTGCCAAAGCCCTCAAGGCTCAACTACAAGAGGAGAGTGTACTCAGCCCACACAGAGGCTGCACCTTAAGTAGCCACTTTGGGTGATAGAGGAGGCAGTGCCACAGGACCCTACAGGACACCTACTAAATTAGGCCATGCTACCAACAGAGGGAGTTATAGCAGCTCTATCTAATACATAGAAACAAACCCAGAGAGGCTACCAAAATGAGAAGAAAAAGAAGCATGGCCCAAGTGAAAGAACAGATCAAAACTCCAGAAAAAGAACTGAACAAAATAGAGATAAACAACCTTTCAGATGCACAGTTCAAAACACTGGTTTTAAGGATGGAAGAAACTTATGAGGACCTCAACAGCATAAAAAAGATCCACTCAGAAACAAAGGATACACTAGTTGAAATAAAGAACAATTTTTAGGGAATCAACAGTAGAATGGATGAAGCCAAGAATCAAATCAATGATTTGAAACACAAGGAACCAAAAAACAAAAGAAGATAAAAGAATCTAAAAATATGATGATAGTATAAGGAGCCTCTGGGACAACTTCAAGTGTACCAACATTCATATTATAGGGGTGTGAGAAGGAGAAGAGAAAGAGCAAGAAATTAAAAATCTATGAAAGAAAACTTCCCTAATTTGGTGAAGAAAATAGACATGCAAGTACAGGAAGCACAGAGAGCTCCAAACAAGATGGACGCAAAGAAGCCCACACCAAGATACAACATAATCAAAATGCCAAAGGTTAAAGATAAAGAAGGATTGTAAAACCAGTAAGAGAAAAGCAGTAGTTACCTATAAGGGAGTTCCCATAAGACTTTCAGCTGATTTTTCAAAAGAAATTTTGCAGGCTTAAAGGAATTGGCGAGGATTATTCAAAGTGATGAAAAGCAAGGACCTACAACCAAGATTGCTCTACCCAGCAAAACTTTCATTAAGAATCAAAGGTCAGATAAAGAGCTTCCCAGACAAGAAAGAGCTAAAGGAATTCATCATCACTAAACCATTATTATATGAAATGTTAAAGGGATTTATTTCAGAAAAATATCAAAACTATGAACAATAAAATGGCCTAAAATACAAATCTATCAACAATTGAATCTCAAAAACAAACTAAGCAAACAAGAAGAACAGAGACAGAATCATAGATACAGAGAACAGTTTGAACGCAGTCAGCTATGGGGAGTGGTTTGGGGACTAGGAGAAGAGGTAAAGAGATTAAGAAGCACAAACTGGAAGTTATGGAATAGGCATGGGGATATAAAATATAGCATAAGAAATGGAGTAGCCAAAGAACTTATGTGCATGACCCATGGCCATGAACAATGTTTGCAGGTTGTCTGGGGGAGTGGTGGATGGAGGGGGGCAAGAAGGAAAAAATTGGGACAACTGTAATAGCATAATCAATAAAATATAATTTTAAAAAAGAATAAATAGATCTATGATACTTCATTCAAGAGATTGAACTAATAGATTTGTGAATCATTTTACAAAGGATGCAAATAAAAGTGTACAGAATGAAGGGTTAACCAGAAAATTGATCCATAAAATATGATTACAAACTATTCTGATTCATGGGTCTAGAAATACATTATCTAGCCAGAATCTCTTTTTTTAAGACTTGCTATTTTTTAATCTCCATGTTATTGATGAAAATTATGTTTCATTAAAGCAAATTATACTCCTTCATTTGTCTCTGTCATGGAACTAAGAATTTGTTGGCAGGTGTGACTTTGACAACCAGAGTTAATATCCTGTTCCTGTCTTCTGTAGAGTAGTCAGCTCTGTCTTAGCTTAAATACAGTTAATGCAGCTATATGAAAGTGACTTTTACAGTTTTTGGTTTCAAAACAACTGATAGAGTTTTTTAAATTATTTTTTAATTTTGTAAAGCCATTAAGGAGGTCTTTAAATAAGGTATCAGTGGTCTGATGCTGAAATTAGAGATTCCTTTAGTCTGTGCCACCTTATTGTTGCTAATAGTAAAAATGATAATGATACCTACCATTTTTGAGCACCCACTTTGTGCTGCTTCTCTGCACACATGTATACATTTACATTTGTTAACATACTTATTTCTCAATTTAATCTATGATATTATTATTACCACTTTCCATGAGGAAATTTAAGCACAGAGACGTAAATCAGCTTACCCAATGTCTCAGAATTGTGTTCACTGACTTGTTTTAAACATGGACTAAAGAAAGGTGTATTGGTGATCATGTCATAATGATACAACATTTAGAGCATAACTGAATTTAGCTACTGAAACATGGCATTAACTCAAACCATCGCTACTGAAAAGAGTTGAAAACTTTTGAATTTTTATGAGTAACAATATTTTTTCAAGTATTTCTGACAGCAGTAAAATTGAAATGGGTTAGAAGCGTGCCTAAAAGAGTCTCATTATTATGAGACAAAGTAGAGTGAGAAATACATATTCATATTGAAAATGTAATAGAAACAAAAACTCTTCCAGATTCATTTTTTCAATATTAAATTTAGTGCTTAAAAAAATTTCATAATTTAAAATCTCTTTGCCATCACAATCTAAAAACTGGAGTATTTCTTAGTTTATAAACAAATAAAAATATTTTTTAGTGCCAGCTGGTAAGTATCTACACTCTGGATTATATAGTAATGCATGAAATAATTAAAAGTCATTTAACCTGACTTTGAGGCAGAACTGTGCATACAGATTAGAAGCAATTGTGACATAACTGACCAGGCATGGCTATCAGTTCCTGATTTAAATAAGACTATATAGAACTACAGAAAATATGTGTGGTAAGAAGAATAATGCCCCTGCCCCCCAATATTCCCTTGTATTAATCCCTAGAAACTTTGAACCTAGGTTCTATAGCAAAGAAGGATTAAAGATTTCAGATAGGATTAAATTTACTGGTCAGTTGTTCTTAAAATAGTGAGATTATTTGAGCGAGCTCGGAATAATAACAAGGATCCCTAAAAGTGGAAGAGGAAGCAGAAGAGAAGGTCAGAGTGATGTGATTTGAAAAGGACTCAACCTTCTTCTGTTGACTTTAAAGATGGAAAAGGGGACCACAAGACAATGATTCAAGCAGCTTTTAGAAGCTGGAAAGGGCAATGAAACAGATTTCTTCTAGAAGCCTCCCGAGACACAGTCCTAACAACACCGTGATTTTAGCACAAGACCCTGTACGAAACTGTACAGTAATAAACTTGTTTCCACAGTCCCGATTCTGATAGCCCTTGAAAATGACACGTGGTGAGTGATTCCTAAATACAGCCTAGTGGTATTTTGGTGAGAGCCAATAATGCTTCATCTATTGTCAAACAAGTCTACCTGGAAAAAATACCAAACAATAAGAATTTTAAACTGATCAAAGCAATTGTTGCTATTGTTTTCTTTGTCTACTGCAACCAATATGTAGGTCTCCTTCCCCTACTTAAGTGTCTGTTATTTAGTGTTCTATTAGGAATGAATGGCTGAGTTAAACATTATTTTTAATAATTCATTGGATGTTTAAAGAAATCCTTTACATTAAAGTTATAAACAAGAACACCAAAAAAAAAAAAAAGATTGCAATTTATCAGTGAATTGTGTAAAGTTTTAAGAAGAGAAGATTCTTAAGCTAGGAGAAGGAAGAACAGTAGTTTTTGAGGCAGATTTGAGAAGAGGAAGAGTAGGCCCTGGATTTGTTTTCCAGACACAAATTATGAATTTTGAAAGACAAGGAGAAAAATTAATGATAATATAAACAGGAGGAGGAAAAAGAGGTGATAAAAAAGATGAAACACAAGAAGGAAGAAGATGAAGAAGATGCTAGGAAGGTGAAGACATTGAAAGATACTCTATTGCAAACTAACTACTAGGTACTGAGTAATAGGAGTGAAAAAGACCAACATGCTCTATAACATAATGGGAAAGAGAACTGTCATTAGACTATTTGGCACCTTGTATTAGAAAAAAATCAAGTAGAGATATATTTAAGATACTCAATGAAAGAAAATGTGAACCAAAAATATACATTAACTGACTGAGTTCTAAATTAAAATTTCTCAAAGTATTATGACCGCACAAGGACTTAGGGAATATTGTTCTTATAGATTATTCATTAATAAACAGCTAGAGAATAAACTTCAGATAATTGAATGATAGAGGTACATCAATATAAAGATTCTTGGTGAGCATTAAATTTGTACATATTTTCTTAGAGAACTCAGGTAGATGAGTATTATAGGTAGCAGTTTAATATGGCAATCAATACTGATGATGTAGCTACAGTTCAGCTTTAATAAAAGGTGGGGGAAATAAGGAGAACAGGTACAAATCTCTTCAAAAACTCTTTTTAGTATTCATATAAGTGATTGTGTTATAATTGTTATCCTCAGAATATTTTGTGTGTAATACTGGATAAAACAAATAATTATAGCTTCTCCATTGCCCTTGAGAATCAGTAATCTCTGTAGCACAAAATTAGGATTGAAAGTATCTGAATGCACTCATGAGGTTTGTTTATCTATCTATCTATCTATCTATCTATCTATCTATCTATCTATCTATCTATCAATCTATCTATCTATCTATCTATCTATCTATCTATCTATCTATCTAATCTATCTGTCTCTGGGAAGGACATTGAAATAATGTCCATCTCAGTAACAACGAGCATCCCTAACATCTAGATTGTGATGTTAAAATACCACTTCCCACTAAAACAAAACAGGACTACTTGAAAAAAACAAGTGATTTTGGTTCTAGGGCAGGTAATGTGTAAGATGAGCCTACACTGGTTAGGAAGGTAGATACCAGAGAATACAAGGGTGCATTAATAGCACTTGAGAGCCAACTTGGAAAGACTCTCGTTGGCTAGTAAGTATAATAATTGAGATGGAGGAAAACATATCAAACAATTTTAAATACATGAAGCAGAGTGACACAGATACACACATCCAGCTAACTAATCGCCTTTGTACAACAGGGTTAACAAAGTACACACTCAAATATTTATTTAATCTTTTTTATATGAAACAATCACTGGATGAATACGTCATATGTGAGGCAAAGTTTCTCTTTGTAGAAGTACTACAACAAACAAATAAAGAAATAATGATATAATTGGGTTCTAAGGTTATTATTTTCATAGTAAATCATGAATGGTAAAATCTGGGCATCAAGCATTGGCAGCTGCCGACAGCACAGAGAGGCAGCCAGGGTCTGTGCTTTGTGATAACAGCTCCAAACGACCACGAAGGAGTCCTTCCAAAATATCTAATCCTAATCTATTCTGATTATGCCTCCATATCCAATCAACAATGCACAAAAAATAGAGAAAGCAGAGGAATATGCCAAACTAAATCAAGATGGAAATAAATACTGGAAAAAACAAGTTAGTTTCTTTAACAAATAAATTGAAAGGGAGGAAATGGAGATGGAGTATAGTAATTGCAAAAGGCTGTAAAAATATGCCCACCCCTATACCACCCTTTAAAAAATAGAAAATAAGAGGGCAAAACAAAACCATATACTTTAGGGTTATATTTGGATGATGAAACTACAGAAAAATTCAGAAATGATATCAAAGGAGTGTTTATTCTTGAAAGGAAGGATACTGTGATCCAGGATATGTAGGGGGCTTCTGGGGTGGTAGTAAACGTTTATTTCTTGATATTGAGGGTGATTAGGAAGTTGTTCAATTTATAACAGTGAGCAAAGCTGTACATTTGTTTTATGTAGTTGCTAATGTAAAAAAATCATATGATTATATCAATAGATGCAGAAAAAAAACATTTAACAAAATCCAGCAACCATTTATAATAAAAACTCTGAGCAAGATGAGAATAGAGGGAACTTGTCTCAACATAGTGAAGGGCATATATGATAAACCCACAGCTAACATCATACTCAACATGAAAAAACTAAAAGCAAAGAGTCCATTTAATAAATGGTGTTGGGAAAATTGGACGGATACGTGAAAAAAATGAAACTAGAACACCTTATACATATAAAAGAATAAACTCAAAATAGATTAAAAACTCCAATGTAAGACTCAAAATGATAAAACTTGTAGATGAAAACATAGACTGTAAAATCTCTGGAATTTCTCTTAACAATATTTTTTCTGATATATCTCCTTGGGCAAGAGGAACAAAAGAAAAATAAACAAATGGGACTATATCAAACTAAAAAGGTTTTCCACAGAAGAGGAAACCATCCATACATCAAAAGAAAACTTACTGCGTAGTAGAAGATATTTCCCAATGATACATCTGGTAAGGGGTTAATATTCAGCATTTATAGTGAACACATACAACTCAACATCAAAAAAAAAAAAAGAAGAAGAAGAAGAAAGAAAGAAAGAAAGGAAGAAAAAGAAAAGAAAACAAACAGTCTGATTTAAAAATGGGCAGAGGACCTGCATAGACACTTCTCCAAAGAGGACATACTGATGGCCAATAGACTATGAAAAGATGTTCAATACCATTGATCCTTAGAGAAATGTGAGTTAAAACCACAATGAGATATCACCTCACATCTGTTAGAATAGTTGTCATCAATAAATAAACAGCTAGTGTTGGCGAGGATGTAGAGAAAAGGGAACACTCATGCACTTTTTGATGGGAATGCAGACTGGTACAGTCACTGTAGGTACAGTCACTGTAGGAAACAGTACAGAGATTTCACAAAAAGTTAAAGATGGAACTACCTTTTGACCCAGTAATTCTACTTCTGGGTATACATCTGAAGAAACCCAAAACACTCATATGAGAAAATACATATACATATCTACGTTCATTGCAGCATTATTTACAACACCCAAGAAAAGGAAGCAACCCAAATGCCCATCAATGGATTAGTGGATAAAAAATCAGTGGTACATGTATACAATAGGCCACAAAAAGAATGAAATTTTGCCATTTGTGACAGTGTGGATGGACTTAGAGCGTATTGTGCTAAGTGAAATGTCATTCAGAGAAAGAAATATCATATGATTTCATTTATATGTGGAATCTAAAGAACAAAATAAACAAACAAAATTGAAACAGACTCAGATACAGAGAATAGACTGAAAGTTGCCAGAGGGAAGAGGGAGTTGGGGGACAAGGTGAAAGAGGTGAAGTGATTAAGAAGTACAAAGTGTTAGTTACAAAACAGTCATGGGGATGAAAAGTACAACATAGGAACTCTAGTAATAACTATGTATGGTGCCAGATAGGTATTAGATTTATTAGGGTGATCACTTTATAATTATATGAATGTCTAATCACTATGTTGCACACCAGAAACTAATATAATATTGTATGTAAACCAAAATTAAAAAATAAAAAAAATATTTAAAAAAGCTAAATGGGCCCTGGCTGGTGTAGCTCAGTGACTGAGCTCTGGCCTATGAACCAAGGGGTTGCATGTTCGATTCCCAGTCAGGGCGCACGCCTGGGTTGCAGGCCAGGTTCCCAGTGGGGGACACGTGGGAAGCAACCGCACATTGATGTTTCTCTCCCTCTTTCTCCTTCCCTTCCCTTCCCTCTAAAAATAAATAAATACAGTATTTAAAAAAGCTAAATGGGTTCACCAGTAATATACCAGATTTGCAAGAATAAGGATTGCTTAAAATTAAAAGGATGGAAAAAGACATCCCAGGCAAGTAGTAACAACAAAAAACAGACAGGAAAGGCTTCCCAGCAAAAGAACATGTCTGGAGGGGCAGAGGAGCACTTTGTAGAAGTAAAACATTCAATTCACTAGGTGGGTATCTCAGATACCAAAAATAATTTCTTTAAAATTTTTATCACAACACATCATAGTACTACAAGAGAAACTGACAAATCCACCTTCTTCATAATGAAAGGATTTAATAGAAATCGCACATGATTTATAGATTAATTAGACAAAAAATGACTAAGCATGTAGAATATTTTTTTAGAAAATTAATAAGCTTGATATAATGGACATATACAGAATAGTGCATTCAATAAATGGAAGTTATACATTATTTCAAGGACATTTATTTCTTATGGAAATTGACCGTGTATTCTGTGACTTTTAACATAATTCAAAGTCGGTATTACACAGACTGTTCTCTCTGCCTCCAATGTAGTTAAATATTAGCCAAAAAAGATAATTTAGGAAAAACTCATGCTTTCAAGCTAAAAACACTTCTAAATAGCTCAAGAAGAAAAATCACAATAAAATTAGAAAATATTTGGAAATTCAGAATAAGTTGTCAAAGAAAAACATTTATGTGTAAGTTAGAAATTCAAAGACATACACCACCCTTATTCTGTAGCTGAAAATAATTTTTGGAAATACTCGAACAGAAAAATATCATAGTTAATAACTTAAAATGGATAAATTATGTTAAAAATAACTATTGCTAAGAGCTAATAACAACAAAAATTGATTTGTGCTCAAATAATTATAATGATTCATTTTTTGCTATGATTACCTGTGTGCCAATTTATTAAATCATAAATTTGGAAAAAAGTAATCATTTAATTAGAAATACAATGCAATACCTTTTAAGATAGGAAACGACTAGTATCTCACTTTTTCTTTCTGAACTCCCAGAGAATTACACTCTGCTTTTTGCTTACTTGAAGAGGGCTTCTTCAGGATACCGATGACCACAGCACTGAGAGAAAAACCTGCAAACCGTGGCCTGGAGGCTCACGGGAGCAGCACCTGCGTTCATTCAATTGACTCATTCAATTAAACAGTTATTTATGACCCTTTTCTGTAGCAGCTGGGTGAAACTGTATGTATGTATGTATGTATGTATTATTTTTATTTCCTCACCCAAGGACATTTTTTCATTGCTTTTAGAGAGAGAGGAAGGGGGAGGTAGGGGTGGAGAAAGAGAGAGAGACAGAGCAGGGAGATGTGAGAGAGAAACATTGACTGGTTGCCCCTCATAAGCTCACCAATGGAGAAGCAAATCCGCAACCCAGGTGGTACCCCAGCTGGAAAACGAACCCACAACCTTTCGGTGTAGGGACAACATATGGGGCGACATTCCAACCAGCTGAGCCACACTGGCCAGAGCAAGCTATTTGTTGTTGTTGTTTGTTTTGCGTTTTGTTTTTGTTTTTTACCAGCTCAATCACGGTATTATTGTCTTATGTTCAATTCATACACTTGCTTTCTACGTGCCCCAGATGGTAGGAAGATATGTATGGAGTGCAAGTAGCATATCAGGAAAAGAGCCCCTGAGTTTTAATAAGAAAACCTTGATTCAAATCTGAGCTCTTAATGGCATTATTAATGACATAAATTACATTATTCAGAACGTAGGCGACTTGAGTTCTGTAACGTTTTTAAGTCTGTTACCTGATATCCACTGTAACATAAGAGAACGTATTTTAAAAGTTTAACACTATACACAACTTACACATTGTCATTATTTTTTACAGTAGGGTATATCATTTGTATTTTAAACCCTAAATATCAGATATCTAATATTTTGCCAGGTTCAAGATAGTAAAGGTAGGCAACTAGGACACAGATTGGTTCACATTGCCCTTCAGAGAACTGCCAACACGGAGGCAGGCAGGCAGGACGGGCAGAAGGAGCCCAGCATGGAGGGGCAGAACAGAAAGAAACCAGCTGCTTTTTCCGGCAGGAACTCTAAACAGCTTGAAACCCATATGTTAAGAGTATCCAACCTTCATTGAATAAAAATTTCCTTTTGGAGGCATCATCAGCACCCAGTCTACAGATTACCTGCATTAACTTCTAGACATTAAACATGTGAACATGTGAAAATGTGCGCAAAGAAAAAAATCGACCAGCAGACACGACTGAAATTGGCTCAAGACTCTGAGGGGCATGAAAGCGAGCAGTTAGGAGACGATAGAAAGAGTATGAGGTCAACGCAAACTATGAGGTCTGCCTTAGGGGAGAGAGGGAGAGAGAGGAGAAGGGAAGGAGGAAGGGAGGAAGAAAGAGAGGAAGAAAGAGAAAACAGGGGTGGAGAGAAGGAATAATCAAGGCATAATCCATACTTCAGGAAAATATCTGTCTTCTGGAGAACATATACAAATTTATTCAGATTTTAAAGTCATCTGTCATTTAAGTTTAAATACAATATAATTAGCTACATTGTTGCCAAAAACATTCAGATATTCTCCTACTTATTTGGTTAAGTATAACAAGTTTGTTTCAGTGTCTTACCCGAAGCATGTATCTTCCAGAAATGAAACGTAATCTCATTTCTTTTCAAGAGTGAAATATGCTCATACAAGCTAAAACACTTCTATCTCCAGGTAACATTATGCTTTCACTGGAAGCTTTTATTCCTGTTCTGCAGGTTTGGCACGTTTAGGAATCTATTTTTCATCAAACACGGGAGGGCTGTAATGGAAAAAAAGGCGTTTACCTAATGTGTAAAGGATTCAAAACAAACATTTAACAGTGAAATAGCTTCAACGTGTGAAAGGGTATTTGTGCCAAGAGATACTGAACAGTAATATGCAAAAAACATATATCTTTAAAGTACTTTTGACAATGGAACGTGCATTTGATTGTGGGAGTGGGTCAGGACGGTGCAAACAGTGGCATTAATTCACAGGAGAGGAGGGCCGTTGAGAGCGCTGCTCTCGCCATTCTGTGAGTTTGACAATCAAGTTTTCTTTAACTTGATTTAATATACTCACATTTTTTCCTAGCTTAGGAAAATGTTGATTTTCTTTGCTCGACCTCAAGACCCTAGTATATTTCAATTTAAAAATAAGTTTTATTATCTAATCCTATTTGATGAAAGTAGAAATAAAAACATGATTTACAAGGTTAGCTAGGAAGTCAATGGGAGGAGCTTGCTGTTTTGGTATACTGCTGTTGAAAATGAGTCAGGAAAGACTCTTCAGCAGTGACCTTGCCGGTAGGATACAGCTTAATACTCATCTTTAAAATTTAATACAAAGAGTTATGATCCAGAACCTTGAGACTGGCTACACGCATGCTTTATATATGCTCAGCATTTTTCTGTACTTCATACTCTTCCCCATATTACTTGTATGAACACTTTGAAAGCAGGGCCTCACTTACTAGGTCAGGAATTCTTACGGAGTATCTACTGGGTGCTTAGCGGCTGCTTGTTGCTGGGGGTATACAATGCGACGAAGGGGACTGGCAGGACCTTGCTGTCATGGAGGTCACAGTTCAGCTTCCTATCCCCAGCCGTGCCGTCTAGTACAGCGATCTGAACCAGTTAGTGTCTCATCAGAAAGCAAATGGAAGCTGTTGTAGATACGATACACTTGCTCGTAAATTCCAATTTAAAATATCAGGAACATGACAAAGAAAGGGAAGTATCTTGATTGAGTTATTTTAAAATAAAGTGCTGCTTGCATTGGAGCTTATATTTGAAGTAAATTGCTCTCTCTTTTACTCGCTTCAGTTTGAGAGGAGGAAAAAATGAATCAATAGCATATGAAGTCTTTATAGAGATAGAATGTTCAAACGTTCAAAAATAGTATTTGTTTAAAGTCTAATATAAAGGAGCAACAAATTGATATTGGTATTCCTCAACCTTATACAAACTGAGCTTCTTGAGATTTCTTTCTGTAAAATTAATCCAATCATTTTATTTAAGATGATTATTCAATCACTAAGGATTAAAAACAAATAAAAGTTTATTAAAGAGTATTCAGTTGGAATAAAATAATGCTTTAACAACACCTGCCCTGCCGGGGTGCCCGTTGTTCCTCAGCAGCACTGGTGAGAGCTGTGGACTGACTCATAAACACCCTTCTGACCCTCTTCCTCGTGTAGAGTCTGAAAAGGTTGAAGTGACACTTCCCAAGAGTCAGGATGAGAATGAGTCTCTACCATTAAAATGCATTTGCACAAATTTAAAAGGTGGAGGCAAGGAATATTTGTGTGCCTTTGGATTTTTTTTTTCTATTGATAAGCAAGCTCTTGGTTTCTAAAGCAATATTCTAGTGATCGTTCTTCACTTCCCTTGGTGTTGAGGGGCAGCTGTGTCAAAGGTAGTGGAGATGGCCAATCCCAGCTTTCTGGTTCGGGGATTGCTTTTAAAGTGAAGGTTTGTGCTCAGTCGTTCAGGGGGCGGTCCGCCCCTGGATGTGTCAGTTCTGTAGTGCAACGTTCCTTTTTAAAGCCCATGACCGTGGCCCTTTGTTTCACTCTTCTGAAAGTACTTTATTCTCTGTATTAAATCTTTCTGTCCTGGTCTAATATTTAGATTTGCTTCTGAACAAATGATTCACAGTAGTGTATTAGATTGTGAGTCATTTCCCAATACCTATCCTTAACCTCTTTCCAAAATAGAGTTTCAGGTGGTCACATATGTGTCTAGCTGGAAACTGCCTTTCTCAGCCTGCCTATCAAGAGGTTCGCCATGTGTCTAAGTTCTAGATAACATCATTTGAAAAGGTGTTATATTTGGTACTTCAGGTTTGTCTTTACAAGGACAGAGCATACAATACGCTGGCACCCTGCCCTCTTTCTGATCACTGTGTGATGGCAAAGGCCGGATGATGTCCCTGCATCGAGGGATGGTCATATGTTGAGAATGGTACAAAGCTCTGCCATTAGTGAACCACCTGCCCCTGAAAGACTTAATGAAACATACATCTCTATGCTGTTTAAAATGATGGATTTAGGATCCTCTTTTTAAAAAATTGTATCTCAATCTCAATAAATCATAGCTTGGGTTTTATATGCGGAACTCTACCATACTAAAAACAAAATGAGGCACTGGTCTAACAGCTGGGCACCAGGTGGCAGGAGCCCAGATATTGAGGGCTGGGAAGCCAGTGATCCTCACTACTCCGCCACAAACATTTGGTAAAACTTCACTTGCAATCCTCAAAAAGGTAGACTTCCTGCCAAAAGAACATATAACCTCTCAACTGTTTGGAAAAACCAAGAACATTGAAAAGACTCAGAATGTTAGTGTATCTGTTTGCTATTTTCTGTTGTGCAAAGTTCTGCAACAAGCTATACTTGGGCTGGTTATAACAGGTGATTTTTAAAAAAGCAGCTTTAGCAGTAAATGGGCCTCTGGTGTCCTCAAGTGCCCACATTGAAACTTCTCAGCTACTGGGATACATTCTAGCTTCAAAGGGTGAGGCTTTCCTACCTAAACTAATATATTTTGAAAATATTTTTAAGGTTTAAAAGTGCTTGAACTTTATAATTCCTAGTAGGAAAATGTTACCTGAAAGAACGCCGTACTGGGAAACCACTGTCAAATGTGACAGTTGCATTTGGGGCAGAAGGGGAGGGATGCTCTTCAGTGCACCCCAGCTTTCTTCACGAGAAGGTCAGGGGTACACTGGTTTGTTATGATTGTGACATCCGTTGGGAGATCCAAGTTGCTTTTCTTTCAACAAGGGTCTGTATCTGTTGGATGGGCATTACACTTGACCTCGAAATTTGACTGACCATTTACTGATGAGATTCAAAACCTTTGGGTTGCTCTGATATTTTGACATATTGGCTGAGTTATGAGCCACATCCTGGAAAGCCACCATGACTTCTGGATCCTACATGGCTGCAAGAACCTCTGGATCACTGAGAATTTCATTGAGTCCAGGCATTCCTGCCATTCCAGGCACACCTGCTCCCATTCCAGGCATCCCCCCAGGAAAGCTACCCCTGGAAAAGAGCCACACTGAGCTCCTGATTGTTTTCTGGCTTCTTCCTCCCTCTGGGGGTCTCTCCTGTTCTTCCTGAGCCTTCTTCACCCTTTCCATTCTTTCTTTGCTCTTCACATTTCCACTCATACTTTCTCCAATGTTCTTTAATTTTCTGCGGCCTTGGTTGAGCTTCTTTCAGCATTGCACCAGCATCTTCAACATAATCCAATTTACACGCAAGGGCAAGGTCATGGGCTGCTTCTTCCCAATGTCCCAGAAGTCTGTGTGTTTTCTTTTGCCATGTATAAGGCTGGACTCAATCAGGATTTATTTCAATGGCTCTTGTCACAGTTTCAGATGGCAGCATTTGGCTTCTGTAATTAGATGAGGACACTGGCTCTCTTGGCAAACAGAATGGCCAAGAAAGGATTCAGCTTAATAGCATCTGTGAATAAGTCAATGGCCTTCTGTAGTTCACCATCATTTAGGGCATCAGTGGCAGCCGCTTTTCTATCATTTGCCTGATCCATCATCTCCTTGGTTATCTCTACATTTTCATCTCCCATTTCATGAGGGGCATCAGTGTGTGGTTTAATCACACCATCATTGTAAATTTCCAGATCACTTTTCTCACTTGATGTTTTTATGTCTTTTTCTACCTTCTTACTATCTGTATTTTCTTCCTTATTTTCCTCTTATTTGGTTTTATGAATAGTAGGTGGTATTTTACCTCCCATGTTCTCCACCCTCTCTCTCAGGAAGTGCATTTCCTCAATATGCAGAATGCTGGGATCATGCCTACACGTTTTCACGAAGGCCCTAAGCTCTCTCATTTTGCAGGGATCCGTGGCCTGGAAGCGGTGTGAGGCCTGGGTATGGCTGCTTGCTGACTTGGCCTGACCACAAGGTGTGGAAGGGGCTGCCTAAACTAATATTTTGAGATAGTTTCAAAGTAGACACCATTAAATTGAAGGAAAGCAAGACTGTGCTGAGCAGAGAGACCTGTAAATATGAAAGGATTGTCTGGAAACATAGAAATCCTGTCTAGGTTACATCTTTGATTATAGTTATTTGTCCATGGATCTGTCAGTGGCTCGACCAAAAGCAAAGTAAGATTTTTTTAGAGAGCATATTGATTTTTGAAAGTCAGTGTGTATGTGACCTTTAAAGAAACTTCAGAAGCCTCTCAACTGGCCTAGCAGAATATAGCCCACAAAATATGTGCAGTATCTAAGGGCTAAGAATAGTGTCCAATTCTCTCTTAAGGGGATAATTGTAGGGTAATCAAATGCTTTTGAGAGTAAAAGAGGACATATCTTTTTAGCAAAAGAAAATAATCAAATTTAATGCATACATCCATATGGGAACCCACACACGTGAGAAAGTCAGAGACACCGCACGCACAGGAGGCTCCGCGATAGGGAGCGCGGCTCCATAAGACATCCTGAGCCAGGGATGAGGTAAGGGGCCTTGGGGGCTTCAAAAGGTCACTGCAGGATGACGGAAAGAGAAGACCTTTAGTAAACAGAAAATTTCCCGGCCTTATAGATAGGTCAAAAGTAGTTATCTCTGACAATCTCGATGGGTAAGGCCTCGATTTCAAATTTCTAGGCATTTAAGGGAGAAGGGCAGAAGTGTCTCTTGAGCCTGAAGCTGAAGTTGGCTTTAGCTCAGAGCAGTCTACATACCACAGAGGCATATCTTGGGGTGACTCTTTCTGGACCCCCACAGACCCCTCCTCTGAAACTTCCCTGGAAGTTTGTCATTCCAGATTTTGGGCTGGTAGCTTGTTTTATGGATCATTATACCAAGCTCAGTCTTGAAAAATGTTCAGTTCAGTTAAACAGTTGTGTCTCCTTTCAGGAGACAGGGATAGAAGTGGGGTCCCAGAGGTTAAGCCTATGGTGCAAGCATTAAGGTATTTAGTAAGAGGTATCTCTATAGAAACAAAAGTAAAAAGTAGTCATTGGAGCAGACTGTAAATTTGACTTCTGAGTTCTGGGGGCAGGCAGGCAAGAAGATTTCTAGTCTGTCTCAAATCATCTTCGGATGAAGTGAAGACAGGTGGTCACCGTCTGACAGACTCCCCTGGTCTGCAGTGTGAATGTCTCTGGCGTGAAGATTGTCCCTATATGAGCTGCTGTGCGAGTTTCCTGAAGTCTGCATCCAGACATCCCACTTTAGCTTGCATGGCCTTGAAAAGGGCAGTTTTATTCTCAGGGATTCTCAGTCAATGGACGGGAAAATGAAAATGTTAATTTGGAGGGTTGTAGCCATGTATTTAAGAAAACTAAAAAATTCAGGATACAGTCTAGTTTACCGATAGAAAAAAAAATAACCCTCAAAACTCAGCGAAAAGCACTAGAACCCGATATCCATATAGGTGTATTATAGCTTCTACTGAAACAATTTTTCTGTCTAAAATTACCTCCACCTTTATAACAAAGTTACGACTTATTTGCAAAGCAAGTCTAGTTTCAGTAAATTTGGCCTGATTATTTGTGTAAGTTCAACAAGAGTACTGATTAACCAGATAGGCTCTTTTAAATCTGCTTTACTAGAAATCTGCATGAAGAATCTTCAGATTGAACTTAAAAAGGCCTCTTGAAGCCAGAAAAAAACAAATTACATTTTTGCCATCAGACTTCACCTGTACTGCCTGTAAATTTGGGGTTAATTTCTCTCTTTTTAAGTTCCCCAATGTACCTGAGCTTCTTCCTTGCATCTCCCAGTAAGAAACCATCATTCCTTACCTGCTAAAACTACTGTGAACCACGGAAGCAAGGCACCAGGATGTTTTGAACGAGGGGATCTTATTGGCTCCCCAAATCAATCTTAATTCCTTAGAGCTTTCTGGTTTATCTGAGCCTATCCATGTCTCTCTCAAATATGACATTCCAGTCAAAAAGCCTTGTAATATACCTAGTTTCTAGCTGTGTCCTGTTGCAAAGGGAACAAATTCTTATTGAACTTATGCAAACAAACATATTGCCATGAAAATGAAATACTTAGTGAGAATTTGCAAAGTCTGGAGAGATCAACTAGAGAGAGAAAAAATAAATGTTTCAGTGCTGGTTATAAAAGTATAATTTAACAAATTGAAGTGGACTTTGACATTCTAAATTTGGTTTTCTTTTGACCATTGAATACATTTTCATTGCTGATAGAAATAAAAAGTGTGCTAGAAATATTCACAATTTCAGGCAAAATCACAAATGTTCCCATTCTGTCTCTGCATAGAAATAGATCAATTTACTGTAGTCAAACTTTATTACCTATATAATTCCACATACTTTTTCACTAGGCAAAGATTCCTAAGAAATCTATTTAGAAAATTTGAGAAATGACAAAATTCTTTCTTTCTTTCCTTAAGAGGTTTTTTATGTTTCTTTTAATGTTCTACTCCTTTTTACAGCTTCTTCATATGTGTTTTACAGGTCACGGTTTTTATAAATTTAGGTATATTCTTAATAATCACTGGGAGATTGCACAGATTTTTGTAACTAGTTATCTGATTTTGCATGTAATATAATTATATGGTCTCAAATGTTATTCAAATATATTTATACATCAACTTCTTTATTAAAAGTTAAAACAGAAGCTAAATACTCTTGTGTATAACTGGCCTACTTTTCTGCCATATCTCATTATATTTTTGTGTTTTGTTTTAATGCTGTAGTATCCAAACTGTCGCGTTGCTAATTTCCCCAAACAATAAGTTAGGTCATGTGCAGAGAAAAACATTTAGAGTTTTAAAGCTATCAAGAAAGGGAAGCTGGTCCTTCATTTTGTTTGAATACCAATTCTGTGTTTCAGAATTTCAGTTCACTTGAATGCTAATGAAGGACGGTCTGCTTTGTTTCAGATGGAAGCAAACCTGTTTTCACCTGTTCTAGAGCACCACCTTCTGGAAATGAAATGCTTCTCTAAATGTCAAAAGCAGCTCATTGTGATTAGTGTAATCATGATTTGGTACTGAGAAGAATCATGGTTCATGAGATGCATGTCTCCATCCACCACCCCTGACACATTAGAATTAAAGACACCGATATGTGGCAAATGCTGAGTAAATGAAAGATTTTTTGACTGCTGTATTAGAAATAAAATTCTGTCATTTTCACATTTGTTTCTTGTTAGAGTAATATAACAAAGTTATTCTGCTTACATAATATATGACATTTTTAGTAATAGTGCATAGAAATTTGTAATACTATTGTTAAAACTATTAAGGTCAAGCTAAGCCTTAGCAGTTTCAGTTAATATGTTCTAAGGCTAGTTAATGAATATGCAAGGTCTGTCCAGAAAAAGCCCAGCCACTGTTACTATAATGAGAAAGTTTTGCATGACATTTGATGTAACCTGGCAGCAAAAGGGGTGCACTAGAATGCACACGCGTGAACAATGACAACGTCACTGTACTAGTCAGTGGGAGCAGTAGACACCATTGAGTGAGTATGTGTACTGTGTGGCCATTGCATTCGAAATGCCTGAGCAAGTAGAGCAATGAATCTGCATCAGATTTTGCGTTTAGCTTGAACATTCCTCCATGGAAACTATTCGAATGATCCAGAAGGCTGCAGCTCTGGGCAACTGGTGATTGGCAGCTTCATCATGATGATGTGCCCACTCATGCATCATATCTCCTGCTAAGTTTTTTGGTGAAACATCAAATCACCCAGGTGACTCAACTCCGTTCAGCCCAGATGTGGCACACTGGGACTTCTGGATTTTCCTAAAACTAAAATCACCTTTGAAAGGGAAGAGATTTTACACTGTAGATGAGATTCAGGAAACTATGATGGGGCAGCTGATGGTGACTGGGAGAACTGTGTGAGGTCCTAAGGTGGACTTTAAGGGGACTGAGGCATCCTTGTCCTATGTCTGATGTTTCTTATATCTTGTATTTTCTTCAACACATGTCTCTATTTTTCATTTTACATGGCTCGATACCTTCTGGACACAAAGATCAGCCCCTTTCTTACTAATTATTACTATATCAAGTTAATTAAACTTGCAATTAGATTTCAGATTTAAGTCCAGGGCATTCCACACGTTCCACCCTCAAGAAAGTATTTTCACTATGTAAGCAATAAAGGGTTTTAAAAGAAGCTTTGATATTTCTCTGTTGGAATCCTATTGGGTTAAAGATAAGTATGCAAAGAAAAGTTGCTTTTTTTTTATGACTGCCTTATTTCCGGAATTTCAATTCTGAGAAATATGAGGTGTTTCTGAGGTTTCAATTTTTAAAATAAATACATCAGCCAAAGATGTAAACATCTCTAATTCCTGTTTTAATTTATAATTCTGTTCACTTGAAGGCAATATAAAATATATGCTAGTCAAATAATCTTAATGTTTTCCTACAAACCTTTGGCTAAATTTAGAGGAGAACCTTTATTGTACATGGAGAGCCACTCACCCGCATGACAGATATCACTAACTGACCTGGCTTCACTTCTCAGTAATCCAGGAAGCAGTATGCACGATACTTTGCTCCAAACAGTTACTCTCAGTCGCAGAGTTTATTTATGAAATGAAGCTTATAAGTTATTACTGAGGCTCTGGAGAAACCACAACGAAGATTGAAAGAAAAATGGCTATAGTAGAAGTGGGAGAAAAAGACATGTAAGTATAATATCAATTTTAAAGAATAAATGAAAAGATACCGCTGTGCACATTTTTTGCCTGAATTTTTGAGGGGAAACATAAGGATGCACATTACACATGAGTACAATGATTACATACCATGGGTATAATAATCCCATGTATAATGTGTACAACAGTGTGGGTATACATTATACATGACAAAATATGATAGTTATTTTATTGATATAATTTAAATGAGCAAATAGGGCTGGTAGTTTCAAACTATCTTCTATTAAATTATACCATTAGACATTCATTCTTTGAAAGTAATTCTTATTCAACAAGAAATACTATCAAAAGTTCAAACATAATAGCATACCAGTTATTAACCATTTTTATCACATTTATTTCCTAAAAACATCAGGCACTTGAAGAACATCTTTTCTTGTACAGAAGGGAAAAGAGATTGGCAGACCAGATTTCTGAGCACATGTTAAGTCCAAAGAGAGCAATACCCATAGCAAGAGAAAATAGGAGATTGATTACTTTTTCCAGGATGAAATCCAACAGTCTTCAAACCTTTTAGGTGCCAGATTATTATGTTTTGTGTGCTTAGTTTACAGAGAATATGTGCTGCAGTCCTAATAACAAAAAGCACTCCTTTGGGTCAGAGAGATTTACATGAAAATAGTTTGTTGGAATCATTCCATTGATTCATTATTACGCTTCAATTAGAGTAGCACAGAGGGAAAAATTTGAGGAGAAATTGCAAATAAAACAAAATTCCCCTGAGAAATAAATTTAAAACCAATATAATGAGTCAGAGCAGAGATAAAATAGCCTCGGTGAGGTAAATGACAAGAGCAAGACATGTCCCAAAGTATGAGAGAGGAGCCCCCCCCCCCGGCAAAAAGCACTAAACTTATCTTCTGGAGGGAAGGTCCATTGTTGCACAGGCTCCCTCAGCTACATGAGTGTTCTAGAAACCCATCTGTATCAGTGTACAATCTGGAGTTGTTGTGAGAGGCTGGGTTCTGCTTCAGTGACTTTTTTTTTAGAAGACTCTTTCAATGTGTTTGCCCATTTCATGCTGAGTGATTTACATGTGCACCTGACCATACTGCACTGAGTGTTCAGCAATTTTTGACCAAAAATGGCATGATCCCCGTGCCCCAGCCTCCCTATTCACCTGATCTCACCCCAAGTGACTTTTTTTTTTGTTTTCCCAGATGAAAAAAGTCCTCCAAAAGAAACATTTTGCTGATGTGGGAGAGGTGAAACAAAAAAGGCAGAAGCCCTAAAAAGCATCAAAATTGACAAGTTCAAAAACTATTATGAGCAGTGGAAAAAATATCTTAATAGGTGTATTGCATCAAATAGAGAATATTTTGAAGGTGACTGAAGTTTAAACATGTGAGAATAAGTACGCAATTTTTTATAAATAAATTATGGGTTTTGGGGTTCTCCCCTCATCTTGTCTTTATATACAATAAGTGACCAACAAATATAAAGAATATGATGATCTTAAGGGTGAGTGATGTGTACAAAATATCAGCCATTGAGTGAAAGTTGAGGAACCTATCCAGATTTTGCCCATGTTCATCAGTACAGCTTGTTTTGGTTGCAAGTTGGTTTAGGAGCGTGGTGGGGAAATAGAGAACATTTACTGGTTTATATAATTAAAATGCTGAGAGGTATTGTTGACTTCAGACACAGCTTGATCTAAGATTCCAGAATTTTGTTTGGCTTTCTTCCTATTACAGAATTTGGTTTTTTTCTTCCTTCCTGTTTCAAGATTGCTTTCCTCTCTGCTCCATTCTTACCTGTACTTGGTAGCTCTGCATCCCACTGCCATCGTTTACAGTCCAGGAAGTTAACTCCTGCTCTCTGTTACTTCTTGCTAATTTGAATCTTACAGACTGATGGGTCCAACTCCTGCTTCCTTTAGATGTTGGGCATGCCACAGAAGAATATCCACACATGCTGGGAGAAGAAACTGGAGCCCTTTGAGTATTATAACTCCATACTCTAAACCCGGGTTTTCTAGATCTCTAGTACTGGGAGATATCAGATGTCCGTATCCCCCTGACCCCAAATGTGTTTGGGAAACAGAGTTTATGAGAGTTCCCTCTGAGATATCAAGCAAAATGCTGGCATGTTAAAAGCTGTGAGAAGTCCTGCAGTGAGGAAACAAATTTCTAGAATTTATTGATTACACATTATGTTTTACAGAGCTTATCATTTTTATCAGCCCATTGCAATATGATTTAGGAAATTGTGAGATAGATGGTCTTCGACATAAAAATGAATGATTCTCATCATCTCAATCTATTGCCATTCAATATTCAAATTATAATGTTCCTATTTTTGTGCTTCAGAGTTGCCCAAGCAAAGAATCAATTGTACTTTGAATTTCTATATAAGCTGAAGTTTGGGAAGAGCAGGTTCTGGTTTTCAGCAGCAAAAAATGCCAGTGTGCATGACGATCATTTTGCCAATGACAAATTACTAAATTGGACTCTGCTTTATATGTCAGTGATGGAACAGAAAGTTACAAAGGTATTCAGAGGAAACAAGACAATTTTATGATATGATATTGAAATGTAAGTAAGTCTTCTGCTATGAAGTTTCTTTTCATTGTTTAATTATGTTACACCAATATTAAAAGTATAAAATGCAGATGCTAATTTTGAGTTAAATTGGGAATTTATTGGAAGAGGAAATAAAATATAAAAAACTAAAGCACTGGGATTGTTGACTAAGAAATACTCTCAAACTCAAACTGTATGTTACAGAATATGCCTTATTCTCTTCCATAAATGTGTTCCTTTTTTTTTTTTTCCTTTTTTTGGCTCACAGTATTTCCCCAATCATGTATCTTAAAACACAGATGCCCATTTAATCTTTTATAGTACTATTCAGTTTATATGTTTTATCATTTGATCCTCACAAAAATTCTGTGAAAGAGGTTGGGCGAATGGAAACACATTTTCTTTATAGTAGAAAAATTGAGAGCCAGAAGGAAATACTTGCCTGAGGACACATGGGAAAAACAATAATCGGGGACTCTCATCCTCATCTTTGACTTTAAAAGGGATCTTTTATCATAATCCACCTTGTTAAATTAGAAAATATTGTGTTTTCTTTGTTTCCAGGCACCATCCATATTCTGTACTACCTATTAACTCAGCATCATCATCCAACATTTCTGCAGTGTTTCTTAAATTAATGTTTATTGTTAAAAAGGAGTCTTCTCTGTCTTATCCTGAATTGTTCTCCACAATTCTAAGCAACTTGATGGCATTATAGCGGTGCTAAAGCTGTGCTTTATCAAATAATGATGGGAAATTCTAGTAGTATCTTGACTTTAGCAACACTTTACTTTAAAATCACTTTTAGAGAGATAAGATTTCAGATAAAATGATTTAATTCATGGGTATCCTGGATTAAGGTAATTCTCAGAGACCCAGAAATTAGGTACGGTGTGAACTCACAATTCCATTGAAAGTATGTAAATTTTGTGCCTACCAATTTTCTATGTTAATATAGTTTCTTAGCAACTCACCAAGAACTTCCACAATTCCTGTTTGTTAAATGTCTGCTTCTACTAACTGTTTGACCAGAGCTGTTATCTTGGGTTTTCTTTATTTTCTTTTTAGGCTCTGTTATTAACTCCTGTTCTCTTGTTATCTCTATTGACTTGCAGTTAATATTTTACTTTCTTATATATTACAGAACTTGGGGAAAATGTCTTTTTCTTGTAGGTGTTTTGTCAGATACAGTTATTTTGCTTGATTCTATAACTTGAATTTACCAAGATCACTTTGACAGCTAATACTCTTTTCTTACACAATGTTTATACTAAACTCTTGTAATAGCGTCCCCATGCCTCATGGTCATTCTCACACTGCACCTTGAGCTGTGATTGTGATTTTATTCTTTCTTGATGAACATAAACTCTTGAAGGCATGGATTTAGTCATAATTTTCTTGACTTTTATCTTCTCTCTAGTAAAAGCTAGCACAAAATATATGCAGAATTGTTTGTTAAATTAATGAGCTTATGAGTGTCTTTTCACTATTATTAAAATGACAGATTCAGTGTGAAGCCTGGTGTCTAATTCAGAATTTCTTAATTGGAAATCTCATTTGAAAATGCTAGAACTATAGGGAATGAGTGTGCGTCAATAATGAAAGGTAGTTTCATAAGCTAGAAAATGAAAAACTAGAAAATGAAAAACTAGAAAATGAAGTGATGGATTTGTAGTAAGGACTTTATTAATCTCACCACACATTTTTCAAGGATTCAGCACTTACTCTCACTAGTTACTATTCTTCAACTGCATACTCCACTTGGGACTAAAATACTTGAGGTTATGTAGCCGTGTTTCTAAAGTTTCTATTTATCCTCTTCTTTCTTTGAATTCAAAATTGTTTCGGGTTGAAGCCAAATAGTGACCTTGACAATATCATTTAACCTTTTGGGGTTTAATAGTTTCATTGCTGAAAAAAGTTTCAAATCAAGATTCTCAACAATTAAATGATTACACAAAGTATTCTTGTTATACCCTGCTTTCTCAACAATTCTGATCCAGAAAGATTATTCCTGAAATTTTTTTAAAAGTACATCGAAAAAAATTTTGCTTATGGAAATTCTACTCTATTCATAAATTAATAATTTTCACAATTATTTAGGAATTTATATAATTATATAAATACAGAAAATATTTCACAACACATTCCACATTCATAGTACTTACCTTATAATTTCTTCCTTATTTAAAATTTTATTTCTCTCATCATTCGAATGCAAACGGTGAGCTCAGAAGCTCATTTCATGTTTAATGATTGACTACCACACTGTGAAAGCAGCTTTGTTCTCCCTTGATTTTATCTTATCAGTTCCTACACAAATAAAATGACACGTCCCGTCCCCACGCTTTGTTTGAGCACCTTGAGTAACTGATGTGACGACAATCCAAATCATTTTCTTCAATCTCTTCCGTTAGCACTTACTATGAACATATTTAATATATACAACCGAACGATTACCAGTGATAATCTCACTGTTTAATCCTCTTTCACTACCTTCCAAGGTGGAATGGGTGATCAAGTCTATAAAATTACTTTAATAAATTTCTCTTAGAAAGTATTATTCTTTGAGATTCTTACTGTCTTTTCCATATCCAATGTACCTGATGATATTTAGAGTTGAAATTAAAGGTTTATGTTGCAGCTTTGTAATATACTTTATAAGGAGATTACGAGATTCATGTGTCTCTTAAGAAATGGAGTTCAGTCTAATTTTGGTTTCAGGAATCTTTTATCTTCTTAAAGATAAAAACCACTGAAACTTTTGTTATTATAATTTATATATATTAAGATTTATCATAATAAAAATTGGGAGACATTTAAAATATCTATTAATTTTTATCTGAATTTATTTTAAAGCATTATTGAGATATAGTTATAACATTGCACAAGTTTAAGGTATAAAATATGTTAATTTAATACATTATGTATTTCAAGATGATTATCACCTGCATCATGTCACTTAATTACTATCACTTTTATTGTAGTGAGAACATTCAGATCTCATCTCTAAGCAACTTTCAAGTATTATAACACAATATTTTTAACTATAATCACTACGTGTACATTACATCCCTAGAACACAGTCATCATATATGTTCCCTATGATCAACATCTGCCCACTTTTCTCACCTCCAGTCCCTAGTAACCACCACATACTCTGTTTCTATGAGATTGGTTTCTTTATTCCACACACAAGTGGCATTATATGAGTATTTATCTTTACCTGACTTGCTTCACTTACTATAATGCGCTCAGGTTCTATCTGTGTTGTCACTAATGGCACTATGTTCTTCTTTTCATGCTTGTATAATATTTCATTACATATGTATATCATGTTTTCTTTATTTATAGACACCTAGGTTGTTTTCATCTTTTGGCTATTGTGAATAATGCTGCAATAAATATGAGAATGTATATATCTTGTAATCTTGTTTTAATTTTCTGTGCTTAAATGCCCAGAAGTGGGATTGCTGGATCATATGCTGGTTCTGTTGTAAACTTTTTTTTTTTTAAGATTTTATTTATTTTTAGAGAGAGGGGAAGGGAGGGAGAAAGAGAGGGAGAGAAACAGCAATGTATGGTTGCCTCTCACATGGCCCTCAGGGGGACCTGGCCCGCAACCCAGGCATGTGCCCTGACTGGGAATCGAACCGGGACCCTTTGGTTCCCAGCCCGTGCTCTATCTGCTGAGCTACACCAGCCAGGGCTGTTGTGAACTTTTTGAGGAACCTTTATACCATTTTTCATAATGGATATACCAATTTATTTTTCTACCAGCCATGTAAAAGTTTCCCTTTTCTTCACACCCTTGCCAACATTTGTTAGTGCTTGTCTCTAGGATAACAGCCATCTAACAGGGGTGAGGTGGTATTTCACTATAGTTTGATTTGCATCTCCCTGAGGATTAATGATATCATGTACCTTTTTATGTGCCTTTTGGCCATTTGTATGTTCTTTGGAAAAATATCTGTTCGATTGCTCTTCCAACTTTTTTATTGAACTTTTTTAAATTTTGAGTCGTTTAAGTATTTTTGCATGTTTTGGATATTAAACACATATTAGATATGTGACTTGCAAAAATGTTCCCCATTTGGAAGTTTGATTTTCCATTTTGTTGATGGTTTCCTTTCTTGTAGAGGAGCTTTTAAATTTGATCAGGTGCAATATGTTTATTTTTGCTTTCATTGCTTCTACCTTTGGTACCAAATTCAAAAAATCATGGCCAAGACCAACGTCAAGAACCTTACCCCCGAGTTTTCTTCAAGGAGTTTTATGGTTTCAGGTCTTACATTTAAGTCTTTAACCCACTCTTACTTGACTGCGTTTGGTAAAAAATGGGGATCCAATTTCATTATTTTGCAAGTGGCTATCCAGTTTTACCAGCATCAATTATTGAAGAGACTATCCTTTCCCTTTGTATATTCTTGACTGCTTTGTCATCAATTAATTGACCACATGTGCATGGAATTATTTCTTGGTTATCTATTCTGTTTCATTGATCTCTCTGTTACTTTAAGCCAACATTATGTTATATTAATATAGCTCTGTGTTATAATTTGATATTAGGAAGTTTGATGTTTCCAGCTTTTTTCTTCTTAGGATTGTTTTGGCAATTCAAGATCACTCGTGGTGCCATACAAATTTCAAGATTATTTGTTCTATTTCTGTAAAAATTATTTGCCCTTTCAGTCTTCTTTCATCAATATTTCATAGTTTTCAGGTACAGATATAGGTCTTCCTTGGTGAAATTTATACCTAAATATTTTATTATTTTTAGTGTTAGTGAAAATGGAATTTTTTTAAAAATTTTTCTCTCTGATAGTTTGTTGTTAGTTTATAGAAGCAAAAATGATTTCGTCTACTGATTTTATATTCTGAAACTCCACCAACTTAGTTTATTAGTTCTAACAGTATGTGGTGGAGATTTTCTGTATAGTATCATGCCACCTGCAAATAGCAGAAGTTGTGAGCGGGCACATTGTTGTGATGAAGCAGCCAGGCTCCCCTTGCCCATAACTGTGGCCTTGGGAATCATCCCACTAGTTTCCGTGGAGGAAAGTCAAGCTTAATGGAAAATGTGGTGCAGATTCATTGCTCTACTGGTTCAATAATTTTGAATGTGACATCCTCTCAGTACACGTGCTCACTCACCAACATCCACTATCCCCATTGACTAGTAGTGTGAAGTTATCATTGTTCACACATGCGCATTCCAGTCCACTCTCCTTGGCTGCCAGGTTACATCAATATCATGCAAACCATTCTCATCATATTAACAATAGTTGGACTTTTTCTGGACAGACCTCATATTATGGTTCAAAATAATCTCAGTGACCCTGTATATTGATGTGCTATCAATTATAAATATATTAATTTATTTTAAAACAATAATACACTTTTATATAATACAATAAATAGTATTGAAAAAGTACAGGTACTTATTGAAAAAAGTCCACATATGAGTAGACCAGAGCAGTTCAAAACCATATTGTTCAATAATCAACAAAAGCAAAAAGCAATCAAAGCTTAACCAGAGACATTGAAATTAAGAACAATCTAACAATAGCCAAGGGGGAGGGGGGAGGGGACAATGGGGAGAAGGGTCTTCAGGAACCACTATAGAGGACACATAGACAGAACAAAGGGTGGGGAGGGAGGCAGGAAAGGGAGGTGGGATTGGAGGGGGAGGGGAGGGGAGAGTTTGCAGGCAACTGTAATTGAATAACAATAAAGTAAAAAAAAACCCATATTGTTCAAAGGTCAACAGTAGTTGGATTAATAAATACCATATTTGTTACTGTTCTCTATTTGTTGCCCTCATTATTTGATCTTATTTTATCTGCCACTCTTTCTTCCTTTTTGTGGTTTTGTTACTGGAGAGAAATAGTTTCTCGCAGCATCTCAGGAAAGGAATTTTAGGGACACATGCATAGGAAGGTGTTAAGTGGTAGTGGCAAGATTTATCAGAGTGCAAAATACAGCCAGAGAGAAAAACGGGCATGCTCCAAGGAGACGCACAGGACACAGATGCCCTTGAAGAGGCTGCCGTCCTTCATGAGGCACTTCCCAGTTGGTACTCAGCTGGTAGACTGCATTCTCTGCCTCTAGGTACACCATGCCCAATGCCTCACCCATGACCAGATGGTTCAGTTTGGTCTCACTGTGGAAGAAGTCCATCCTCTGGGGTCACGGGCCTGCGCTTGTGCCCACCAGGCCCAGAAGGGTCAGGGCCCAGAACTGCAGGGCCACCATCCCTGGTACCCGAGGCTCCAGGAGTCCAGCTGTGTCTCTGCTCACAGCTGGCTTCAAAATTCTTAGCTGTGTGACCTTGGGCAAGTTACTTACCTTCTTTGCGCCTCACTTCCCCATCTCAATGTTGCCAGGGTCATGACACCTGGGCCACACAGCTGCTTCCCCTCCCCCCACACCCAGATGGACTGTTGTTAAGCTTTAATTATATTTCCTTGGGTGGGTAAAAGAGCAGGCTTTCTTTCAAACTATCCAATATCTTTCCTGTCTTTCCCTGGGCCTGAGCCTGTGCCCTCCTCCTGCCCAATCTCTTTCCTGGATCTTCAGGGATTTTGTACCCTGTCTTATCTGATCTTTTTCTCAGTTTTTCCCAAGGTAGTTTTTCCTCTTTATGGTGACCATTTTGGCTTCTACTGCACATGCCTTATGGTTCTGCTTTGTCATTTGGCTTTTACTGTGCATACATTTAGTAAAAGGACTTCCCCCTGCACCATTTCCCCTTTCCCCCATTAGTCCAGTGGAGTGGTGCAGCAGGTTCCCCAGAGTCATTGGAAAGCTGGTCTTTCCTGTCCACTCAGATGTTAATCCATTTGGCAAGCGATGCTGGCTGTTCCCTGGAATGACTGTGAAACTGCTCCTTCCTAGTTAACCTGGCTGAATCAGGTGTCTGGCTCCCTTCTTTTTCATTAATATCTAACTAACTGTCTGCTGTAACAGTTTCTGGTATTACATTCGAAGATAAAAAGTTTCAACTCTTCACAGTTATTTTAGTAATTGCTGAGAGGAACTTACTTTTTGATGATTTACATTTTCCTTCAAGATTTCAAATGCAGAAAATCATTATGGTGGTGACTCCCAATAGTGAGTGAGGTAAAAAGCAGAGAAATCATTAAATGTGATTCTCTTCCGAGTATTTGCATCAGTGCCTAGCAAAATAAAATGCAAAAGCAAATTTGATGATAATGACAATAAATCATCATAGAAAAGAATCATTATGCATTCTATAAAATTAAAACAGCATAAATAGTTAAGTACCAAACACAAAGCTTCTTTTTTCATTTCATGTATTTATTACCTATTTTTAACATTTAACATTTTGCAGTTTTATTGGGGCTTGTTATCTATAATTTGATGCTTGGGTTCCCCCTTTGAATTTACTTTCAATAATGATGATGATTGTTTATAATTTTGCCTTATTAAGTGATACTAACAGAAGAATATAGTTTTATTTACACTAAATGCTAAAGACTGATGGAAAGAAATACCATGAAGGAAAAGCAACAATAGGATCACAAATTTGAATTTATTAATCTTATTCCTTTACTGTTTACTTGAACTAAATTTACTTTAAAATAACATATGCTATATTTTAGACTAAACTAAGCATATAATATATAAGTAAAGGCCCCCAGATGGCCTAAAGTGTAAAGAGTGTATGCGTGTTGATATTTGCAGTGACGGCTCTAGTGCTGCCTTTCAGCACTAAATTTGAACTAAGGTATACATTAGCTACTTCGGTAAGATTGGTACAGTGATTTACTTTATCAGTGTGTGTTTAAATTCATCATGTTCACAGCTATTAATTTTTCCTACGCCACTCAAATTCCTGCAAAATTCCTCTGGAGGGCACTCTTACCATAACTAACACAATTAGCTCCCGCTGGCGGGGCTGGTGCAGGGCACTGCATCTTTCTTACTGCTGCTAACCTGTTTCAAACCTTAGTGTTCAGCATGACTTTAGCTTTTCCATTATTTAAGGGGAAAAATAAACTCTTCTGTCTATCCCTTTTGAGGATTACAGAAGTTATTCCCTAGTCACACTATAGCCTATTTAAAAACAAACACCATTTCTGTCCTTATTACTTCTTGATAAAAAATGCTGGGAAGCCAATAATGAGGGGCTGGAGTAAAATGTGACTTCTGCATGAGAATTTGTTTTTTCCAAGTGCTTTAATAAAAAGTAAATAGGAGTTTGAGTAGGAGTATAGAAATCAGCTAAACATAAAAATCATATCCAAACTTGAGTTTCTTCAACATAATCTTCTGCTCACAAAATCAGTTTTCAAGGCAAAAAAAAAAAAAAAAAAAAAGACCTCAGAGGTCAAAGTTATTTTTGTTTTATATATCTATAGAGATACATGTCATTTTAGGGAAACAGGGCTGTTCAGAATGCTGTATGTGAACCATATAACCTTGATAATCAGTTCATTAAATAATTTGTAATCCTACTCAGAATTCTAATTGAAAACTACTGCTTTCACTGAAAGTCAATTTAGATAATTACTTACATATATAACACATGGGTCACTGTACTCTTTATTTGTAATACTCTCTCTTTTATATCTTTGAACACTTTTATTTTTTAATGTTTTTTATTTGCTGCTAAAATATAAAATCAAAAGATGTTTGGAGATTTTATAAGTTTCTAAATGACAACCAGAAGTAAAATATTACCTTGTAGATAATAAAAGTTTTCAGAAATACTGTCTTTCATTTTAATGATACAAATTAAGAAATAGATAATGCAGCAAATATAATTTTTGATACTGAGAAAGAAAGAGAAGGAAGTAATGTATATAAAAAGTGGTTTTACAAGGGACAAAATATCTTTCTTAATATTCCAAAAATGTGGAACATTTTCCCTTAAGTATATACCACACTCATCTACATTCATTTCTGAATGACTGCTCATTCTGAAGTTTACCATTTCATCAATGACATTTATAATAGGTACATTTTCTTTTCCTTCAAAGAAAATGACCATTTTATGCTCAGAATGTTATGTAATCCTGTTGCTCAGTGGCCAGTTTCAGAATGGGCGTCTGAGGAGCAGCGACAGGGAAGGGGCGCCAGGTGTGCTCTCCTTGCTGCCGTTTTCTGGCAGAGAACTTGCGGCAGCAACGTGATGCCACGTCCACAGTGTGACATTTCTCAAGAGCCTCCTGTTGTCTTAGAGAATTTATGGAATTTTGTATTTCACTACACACATTTCCATGTTTGTTTTAAAAGAAAGGAAACACCTCAAATACTGCGACATATTTATTCCTGACTCAGTACTTTTGAGATTTCACTGCCAAGGCTATAAATATTTGGGAAACAAGAAAAAGAAAATGGCATTTGTAATTACACATAAGTTCAGATCTTGATTACTTTCTGGTATTGGATTTTGTACAACTTATTGGATTTCACTAAACCTCAGTTACCCCCTGTAGAATGAAGTTAATATTAGACTAACCACTTTAAATTGTTATTTATGGGAGTTGAAAATAGTGGTGTACCAAAAATGTCTTATGGTTCAAGTCGACGATAGCCTTACCTTCCCACACAAAGGAACCGAAGTGTACAAAGCTCCCAGTAAACTGCTTGACCCACAGTGCTTTACTGATCCAGGAAAATTGTTCAGAACTCTATGTTAAAATATATAAATAAAAATATTTGTTATATTACAAATAAAAATTCCCTTTATCACGATAAGGGAGAAAGCCATGTATAAATCCCTTACATTTTTACTACTCATTAACTATGAGAATGTTATTTCTTAAAAACTAATTTAGATGGTTTGTTAAAATAATTATATGAGATGAAATATATAAGCATGTCTGTTGTGTATTTATTAATTAAAGTAAAGGTAAAATGATACGAATAGTACTATGTAGGAGCAGCAAAACTAAACGTGCCACGTGCTGTTCTAGATGTTGGAATTACAGCAGTTAATAAGACAAAATCCATTCTCTCTGGAAGCATATAACCTCTTAAGAGGACACCGATAGTAAGCGAGTAGATGTATTCAAAAGCATAATTGCATATAGCGATATAAAAGAAAAAATGAAAATCTTTGTAGTAGGTGCATCAATATTTAAAATTTGACTTTTCTTTCATCATCGTGTATCTGTGCCATTAGACCATGGCCATCGTTCATTTTCCTCTGTGGCTTCGTTTATGTGGATATGTGATAAGAGGGTCCAGATATTTGGAGAATTAAAAAATTCTGAATTATTACCTTCTCTGGATAACAAATTGCCTGTGAAAAAGTCTCTCTTTTCTTTTCCTACTTTAATGCGTTAGCAATAACACTTGGTTCTGGTTAAAATGTGGTAGTACCATAAAATTTTAAGGCTAAATCTTAAGAAATATGGCAATTGCTATTTAGTATCTGAATTATATTTCCCTAAATAACCTGCCTTCCTAAGTGAAACATTTTTATCTCACCTTCTCTTTTTATAGCTGCATCCCTTTGGAATCTTTTATCATTTTATTGCATTAGAAACGCTTTTGAGGAGAGGGAGAAAGAACTATTTGAACTTTACAAACAGATATAAAAGGAAAGAAAGAAGAGGAAGGTCGGATTTGGGGTTTGCTAACCTTGGCGGTGTCCTTTGAAAGCAGTCCCCAGGTAGCTTTAACTTCTGCAAGCACACGTGAGCCTGAAATGACCCCTGGAGCCAGTCTGCT